>OZ020604.1:84677450-84870631 GCA_963971545.1 Philophylla caesio
TCTCAGGCTTTGAACCCGGGAGCTCGGAGTTGCAGAGCCAATACGCTACCTATTGTGCTACGCTAGCCGAGTTGGCTGTTGTGTTTATTTCATCTTCCTTAAACAAACCAACTACAAACAAGAGCAACTGATCTGCCGCTATTTAACTTGTTTGTGTGGTTGTTGTTTGTGTTTTATTTTGCAAATTCTGTTTTTATTTTACATTATATGCATTTTCTAAGGCGTGCATCCTTGTCTATAAATGTTTGTTCATTTTCTGTTGGCCTAGTAAATGTTAATATTTTATAATTTTATTGAGCTCAAGGCCAGTTTATGGAAGATTTGTTAGTGAAAAAACAACAACAGTTTTTAATGGTTGAAGTTATAGTACTATTTCGGAAATCACCACATTTCCTTATCAGACTTCTTTTTGATTATTAAATTAAATTATTTTTAATTTTTTAATTTTCATAACCACAAACAAGTTAAATAGCGGCAGATCAGTTGCTCTTGTTTGTAGTTGGTTTGTTTAAGGAAGATGAAATAAACACAACAGCCAACTCGGCTAGCGTAGCACAATAGGTAGCGTATTGGCTCTGCAACTCCGAGCTCCCGGGTTCAAAGCCTGAGAGAAGTGGTTATGAAAATTAAAAAAAAAAATTAAAAATAATTTAATTTAATAATCAAAAAGAAGTCTGATGAGGAAATGTGGTGATTTCCGAAATAGTACTATAACTTCAACCATTAAAAACTGTTGTTGTTTTTTCACTAACAAATCTTCCATAAACTGGCCTTGAGCTCAATAAAATTATAAAATATTAACATTTACTAGGCCAACAGAAAAATGAACAAACATTTATAGACAAGGATGAGCACGCCTTAGAAAATGCATATAATGTAAAATAAAAACAGAATTTGCAAAATAAAAACACAAACAACAACCACACAAACAAGTTAAACAGCGGCGGATCAGTTGCTCTTGTTTGTAGTTGGTTTGTTTAAGGAAGATGAAATAAACACAACAGCCAACTCGGCTAGCGTAGCACAATAGGTAGCGTATTGGCTCTGCAACTCCGAGCTCCCGGGTTCAAAGCCTGAGAGAAGTGGTTATGAAAATTAAAAAATTAAAAATAATTTAATTTAATAATCAAAAAGAAGTCTGATGAGGAAATGTGGTGATTTCCGAAATAGTACTATAACTTCAACCATTAAAAACTGTTGTTGTTTTTTCACTAACAAATCTTCCATAAACTGGTCTTGAGCTCAATAAAATTATAAAATATTAACATTTACTAGGCCAACAGAAAAATGAACAAACATTTATAGACAAGGATGAGCACGCCTTAGAAAATGCATATAATGTAAAATAAAAACAGAATTTGCAAAATAAAAACACAAACAACAACCACACAAACAAGTTAAATAGCGGCAGATCAGTTGCTCTTGTTTGTAGTTGGTTTGTTTAAGGAAGATGAAATAAACACAACAGCCAACTCGGCTAGCGTAGCACAATAGGTAGCGTATTGGCTCTGCAACTCCGAGCTCCCGGGTTCAAAGCCTGAGAGAAGTGGTTATGAAAATTAAAAAATTAAAAATAATTTAATTTAATAATCAAAAAGAAGTCTGATGAGGAAATGTGGTGATTTCCGAAATAGTACTATAACTTCAACCATTAAAAACTGTTGTTGTTTTTTCACTAACAAATCTTCCATAAACTGGCCTTGAGCTCAATAAAATTATAAAATATTAAATTTAACATCTCTATACATCTTTTGCCGAGTCATTAGTTGTTTAACATTGTTATTATAACATTGATGTTATTGCTAATTTTCTTTTGGCTGTGTATTTGTTTTTGCTTGTGCGCGTATTTTCTTTACTCGTTTACATTACATTTACTCTGTTATATTACATGCTTGAAACAGTTGTTTGCGTCTTGTTTTTTGGGTGTCTAATACTGTGACTCTACAACTGTTCGTTACATAGATGGCTCTCAAACTACAAACATTCTATAATTAAACTACATTGCTTTCAAACCTGTTACTTTTGTTTTATCAACACATTTTATCTAACACTTTACTTCATTTTATCATTGTTTTTACATAATTTTTTGATTTATGTCGTGTAATTCCGATAATTGTAAAATCAAAAAAACAAGATAATGAGCAATTAATCAACTGAGATTGAACTTTATACATTTTTTAGGCAAACTAGAAATGGTTTTTTGAAATCGGTAGAGCCCTCCCCGCGCTTACTGATAAATTCAAGCTTTATGAAAGCACGTTCAAATCATTTAAGTGCTTGGATAGTCAAGCATCTGAACCTGGCAGGGAAAACAAACGCAAGCGAACCAAAAGTCCGTCTATAGAAATCGTTCCCATTGAAAAAGCTGAACAAAATTTAGTGCCACAACCACAATCAATAGAGCTTATAAATCTTTTATCTCCTTCCCCCGAGGCTGAGGGTCCTTCTTTATCGTCAAGAGCTATCTGCAATCGGGCTTCTGCCATCAAAAACATTACCGACCAAAGCCCATTAAATGGTGCCATCGCCAGTTCAATCCCTTCCACCTGCTTCTATTGCTTCAAACCCTCAAATATCTTCAGGTTCTCGTGAATCACCCACAAAGAAGCTGGTTGTTGTCCCCCAGAGAAAATCGGTTTTTATTTCACGATTTGCTAAAGATACTTCATCTAATGATATAGAGTTTTATACTTCATCTTAGATTAAAACAAGTAATTTAACGATACGAAAATTTAATTTTAAGTATGAACGTAACGTTTCGTCTTTCAAAATTGATGTAGATTCTGGAGATTTTGATTCTCTGCTTAAAAATTCATTCTGGCCGACTGCCGCATTTTGTTCGCGAGTTTGAATATAAGCCACATAAAAGCAAAATTAATAACTTAGCTATAATATCTTAAGTCCACGTTTTAATTTCGCGAAGGCCAATTTCAAGAAATTAAATCGTGAGTTGTCAACATTAGCCTGGCCGACGTATTCAGGGGACATTGAGCTCAGTGTCCAGGATTTTCATAATACTCTATACAGCTTATTTATAAAGTTTAGACCTAAGCGATTTTGGCCGAGGTCAACAAAGCACGCCAGCTGTCCCTATCTCGTGCTAACTGGCGCCAATTGGAAATCCCAAGATTAGCCAAGTATTTTTCCACTTGGTCTTTCCAACGCAGAGGAGGCCTTCCTTTTCCTCTGCTACCACCCGCGGGTACCGCGTCAAAATCCTTCAGGGCTGGAATTATTTCATCCTTTCGAAAGACGTGGCCTAGCCAGCGGAGCCGCTGATTCTTAATCCGTTGCACTATATTTACGTCATTGTACAGCTCATAGTTCCATCTTACACGGTATTCGCCATCGCAAAGACGCAAAGGTCCATAAATCTTTCGAAGAATCTTTCTCTCGAGCACTCCAAGAGCCCTCCCATCTGATGTTGTCATCGTCCATGCTACTGCGTCATGCAATAGGACAGGCATCATGAGAGACTTATAGAGTATGGTTTTTGTCCGTCGAGAGAGGACTTTACTGTGCAATTGCCTACTCAGTCCGAAGTAGCACTTGTTGGCAAAAGAGATTCTGCGTTGGATTTCAAGGCTGACGCTGTTACTGGTGCTAATACTGGTTCCTAAGTAAACGAAGTCCTCTACTTTTTCAAAGTTATAGCTGTCAACAGTGATGGAGATCCCAGTCATGAATGTGCCGGCTGTCTATTTGATGACAGGAGATACTTCGTCTTGCCCTCGTTCACCTCAAGACCCATTCGCTTCGCTTCTCTATCCAGTTTAGAGAAGGCAGAACTAACTGTGCGGTTGTAAAGGCCGATGATGTCAATGTCATCGGCGTACGCCAGCTGTTGCTACTTGGAGACGGTAAATATTTAAGCGCAGGGTGCGCCAGATACAGATTTTCGTTGTTTTTAAAGAAAACGCAGATTGTTAGGATTAAGGATATATAACTCAGGAAACTTTATTTAATTTTCATGCATCAACAATGCAATTATAAATATATGTATATATTGCCTGAGTGGCGGAAAGTTCAAAATGAATGTTAAAAATAAATAGCGGAAAGGCGGCGGTGGTTATTTGACTACTACATTTAATTTTTATAGCGGGCTCGGGACATCCATTGGGAGCGCTGACAAAGCAAAAAAAATGACAAGCAGGTTATTAATATCTACAAAGTTAGGCATTCACAATAATGTTCAACTAAAGGTTGCTGGCCGCACGCACGAGGAATATAATACATATTTAATTAAAATCAATTAAATTGGGACTCATGTCCTGGACATGCCGGCCCGCCTGCACAGGTGCAAGGTGAAGTAGCTCCTGCATCTTCTCTAGAGTAAGAAACGCTCGGTTGAGAAGGTCTCGGAGACGTTTCTGGACGATGTTACGGCTGCCCTGCGCCCGGTTCGTTAGCATCCACATCGATGGCAGCTGGCGGCGGAGTTACATGCGAAGGTTGTATGCGAGGTTGCTAAGCAATTGATGCAGTATTTGTGCATACGAACAGACTCGTACCGCTCGTCAGGCGTCATTTCTTTGAATGCACGACAAAAGCGCAATGGGTGATGGCGGCAGCACAGACGGCATTGGTTGAGCTCCATTGCGTTTCTGTCCATCTGTGGAGATAAAAGAAAGATCAAACGGTATTAGTCAAAGGACAGTGTGTAGTGGATGGTTGGGAGGCATCTATATAGAGTTATAGTGGGATAGAAAGATACATTATGAGGGGAGTAGGAGGCATAACTTTGCAATGTTTCGCGTGTTAATTCCTAGTTGAGTATGAATGTCTGCCACGCGAACTTTCTTATCGGGTCCGGGATGCAATTTTACGATACGTCCGAGTCTCCACTCATTTGTTAGGTTGGGTTGTTGACGCTTCCAATTATGCCTTTTATGAAGTTCTTTAAGGTATTCATCCTTCCACCGAGTACTAAACTGGTGGTTAATAACCTTCAATTTTTGCCATTTGTGAAATGTGTCTTAAGCCTTTTAACAGCCGCTTCCCATAGGCCACCCATGTGAGGAGCGTAGGGGGGAATGAACTGTCAGACAGTCCATAAATAGCGTATTTTTCGGCAGTGTCAATAGCGTATTCTTTAAGAAATTGGGAGAATTTTTTTTGGAGGGATCGCTTTGCGCCTACGAAGGTCTTATTGTTGTCGGACATGATTTTATATGGGACAACCCGACAAATCGGGTTAACGCAGCTTTAAATGCTTCAGTGGTGAGATCCGAGCACAACTCTAAATGCACTGCTTTCGTAGAAAAACACACAAACACACACACATACGCCTTAGCATGAGGAGCCCGTCTGTTTACGGAGGTTTTTACCATAAATGGCCCAGCAAAAATCAACGCCTGTGGTGTGGAAGGGGAGTGTATAGGTAGACCTTTCAGGGGGCAGCGCAGCCATGATCTGCGAGCGCATTCTTTGTTTGTAAAGGGTACAAACATTTTTTCAACTTTTGCTTCAACCGTGGAATATAATATTCTCTTTGCACCATTCGAACCATGAGTTCATCGTCAGCATGCAAAAGAGTTGTATGAAGGAAGTCAAGCAGTAGCGAACAGTTCGTTGAGCTTTCGGGGATTATGATGGGATGACGTTCATTGTAGCTGAGAGCTGCATAAGTGAGTCGCCCGTTCACACGCATATTTAATCCCAGCTTTATCCACCATGGGACTTAAAGTTAGTAAGGAACTTTTTTTGCTAATGAGTTTGCTTGCATTGAGTGACTTGAGCTCGTTTGCGTAATATTTGCTCTGCGCTAGAGCAATAACGCGTAATTTTGCGTGATTTATTTCTGCGTAGGTTAAGGTGAGCGAAGAGGGGATTGGATGTTTCCTAGCAACGTTTAGAAATCGATACATGAACGCTGTTACTCGCAGAGCGCGAGCTAATGAAGAAAAACGATCAAGGATATCGACATGTTCAGCCACATGTAGCGCTTCAACACGTCGTGTTTCCGGAGGGGAGGGATGTGGGGATTAATTTTTTGGCCACAACGAAGGGGGTTGCTGTAACCATTCTGGGCCTTTCCACCAGAGGCTGAAATTGACAAGCTTTTGGGGCTGACAACCTCGTGTACCAAGATCTGCTGGGTTATCAGCACTTGACACATGGCGCCACGTAGCATTGCTCACGTTTTCGACGATAAGGGAAGTCCTGTTCGCAACGTAAGTTTTCCACGTATGTGGCGGCTTTTCCAAACAGGCTAAGACAATGAAAGAATCTGACCACAGATATAGATCATGAGCAGGTAAATTTAATGGGGAGCGGAGTTCGGCCACCAACTTCGAGAGCAGGACGGCTCCGCAGAGTTCGAGCCTCGGGAGACTGACTGTTTGCAAGGGGGCTACTTTGCTTTTTGCTGCGAGCAAATACGATGAAAAGAAGTTTTCGTCATGTTGTATTCTGAGATAAACACATGCGCAATATGCCTTTTCAGATGCGTTTGAGAAGCCATGTATTTGCACAGATTGACTAGGAGAGAATTCCACCCAGCGGGGGATTTGAATTTGATTAATCGAGGGGAGATTTTCGCGCAGAGTATTCCATTTGTAAAACGCGACGGGTTTTAAATGCTGAAGGAGCATTTTGGCAGAGATCATTATTGGCGTCAGCCATCCTGCCGGATCGAACAGTTTCGCTACTGCCGATAATATATCTCGTTCAGTGCTTGAGTGAACAGCGGGGAGAGGATCGTAAGTAAAAGCAAAGCAATCCGTGAGTGCATTCCATTTTATGCCCAAAGTTTTTGTCGCGCTGGTGTCCTGAAATTGTAGAAACTTAACATCAAGAACTTCAGAAACTGGGACTCTATCCAACATTTTTGGGTGGGTGGTTTGAGGTGATTTTTCGCAGTGGGAAGCCTGCGTTTATAGTGGACTGTATATTGTGCCCGCCAGAGAGTATATCGTCTACGTATGTTTCGCGTAGAAGGAAATTGGCTAGAGGAAATTGGTCTCTACAATCATGCGCTAAATGATGGAGTGTGCGGATTGCGAGGTAGGGAGCGCGATTCTCACCGAATGTAACAGTTTTGAGCTTGAAATCTTGTATGGGTTGATAAGGTGACTTACGAAAAAGAACTCTTTGGAAGTCTTGATCTTCCTTGTATAAGAATTTGGCGATACATCTTTTCAATGTCGCCATTGAATACGTACTTGTAGAGTCGCCATCGGAGAATGACGATCATCAAGTCGTTCTGTAAGGTGGGGCCCGTATAGAGAACATCGTTAAGAGCGCTTCCCGATTTGGAGATTCTAGAATCATTAAAAACAACTCGTACTTTGTTTGTTCTGCTGTCGGGTTTTATGACAGCATGGTGCGGTAAATAACATGAGAAGTATTTACTGCCCCTCATGATCTCATGGGGTGAGCTGGGTTCCATATGATTCATGGTGATGTACTCTTCAAGAGATTCCAAGTACTTTACCCCTAGTTCGGGTTTTCTCCCCAGCGTCCTTTCGCTAATGTATTGGAGCTGCGCTGCTAGTCGGGAGTGGCCTAAAGCTATCGATTCCGGGAAATCTGGTTTAAAAGGAAGTTTAACCATGTAACGCCCACCTTCCTGACGGACTGTGGTTTGCCGATATAATTCCTCACAGGCTTCATCTTCGATGGAGTGGGAGTGAGTCACTGCTACTTCCTCTTGCTCCCAAAACTTCCTCAGTAGTGTGTTGAGAAATTCATCTTGGGGTTCCGTCACCTAAGTGGTAACGCTGTGATCTTCTCCAGGATTGGGCCGCTCAAAATCCAACTGAATATCGTGTTTTGGGCGATGAGACTTCTGCTGATGTTGGTCTGCAGTCCTTGCAAGAGGATTTGGGGGATTAAGTCACTGCCGATGACCATGTCTATCTTACTAGGGGTGAAGCAGTGGGGATCGGCAAGTGTTAAATTTTTTTACCTCGTCAAGTTTAATATTTGTAATATTTGAGGAAGGGAGAAAATAAGTTAGCTTGGGTAAAATATTGGCTTTGGCTTTAATTTTTTGCGTTCGGTCCGCTGAGCAGAGAGTGTTTTCACATATTTTTTTGGAGGTCTGCACCACCATGCCACTCATTCCGGAGATTTCGAATTTTGCATCTTTCATGTGTAAAGTCAGGAGTTTCTGAATTCGGGATGACACAAACGTTTTTTGTGAACTTTAATCCACGAGAGCGCGAATATTGTGATATTCGCCATCGCTATAGATCGGAACTATTGCGGTTGGGAGCAATTGTGTGACGTTAGTACCCGAAAAAGGAGATGTTACTTTATTCACATTTTTTTGGTCTGAACTTTGGGCGGGAGATGTATTTGTCACATGTTTTGAACACGAGGGTTGCTCATTACTTATTGGTGTTTGTGTTGTTAGTTGACTGGTGGTTCTCTGGGGTTAATAGTTATTTCGCAAATTTTCGTTTTTTTGGGGAAAATGTAAGAGCGAATGGTCTTTTTAGGCAGTATACGCACGAAAAATTACTTTGACACACATTCTTGAGATGAGAGTAAGAAAGACATTTTTCACAGTAATTGTTTTCTTTTAAAAACTTTAACCGATTGGGTACGGATAATGGTTAAAATTTTACACATGTCTGCATTGGGTGCCTTGAGTTACACAATTTGCATGATATGTGTTGATTGAGTTCGACATGGAAACTTTGCGTCCGATTTTTATTTATAAACGTCGAGCTTTGATTTATCGATCTTAGTGTGAATACTGGGTGGGCAGGCTTTGATTTGCCTGGTCGATAGGTCTAAAATCTTTCCACTACTTCGTACCGGCTTGTGAGGAATTTATTCATATCTGTCCAAAGCGACAGCTCCTTTCTAGAGCTGAGTGATTGCTTCCAAAGAGATAAAGTTTCACTTGGCAGTTTTGAAGAGCAGAGATACACAAGAATGGGGTCGGAATCGCTAGTTGGGATTCTTTGTGCTGAGAGCGTAGCTACAGAGTTGTTAATGGTTGCTTCAATTCTTTGGATTTGCTCCCCATTTTCAGTATATAGAGGTGGTATGTTGAAAAGGGCTTTAAGCTGGTTATCGACCAGTATTCTACGGTTTTCATATCGCGATTTGAGGGCATCCCAAGGTTGTTCAAAATTATCGTCAGTTAGGGGAAACTGCTAAACTATTTGTCCGGCTTGGCTTCGGGTTTTTTTGTAAATAGTATAATTTCTGAGCTGGAGTTAATTTTGGGTAGTTTTTATAAACTGCCGTGAACATATCTGTGAACGCCGGCCAGTCTTTGTATCCACCGTGCAAATTCTCTGTGTCGCACGGTGGTACTTTGAGAAATACTTCTTGGGAGTTTGAAATATGTGTGGTGTTTGCTGCAAACGTTGTGTTTGTTTGTGGCTGAGAGTTTCCTCCACAAAAATGTAGCGCATCTACTATTTGCGATTTGCAAATTTCGTAGCTACCTGAGCATTTATTGTATTTCTGCTCAACTGAACCGCTTGATTCGGAAAAGTTTATTGAGTAAAATACTGCTTGTACGAGTTTACAAGGCATTCCCAGAGCTTGTCAAGTTGCTGTAACTTGACGTTGAGAATAGATGGGGTATGGTCACTTATGAGCGTGGCGGACCATTTTAAATAAAAAGATTCAAGCCTATTGCTCTCAAAAATTAAATCTTGCAGGCAATGATCTACCTCAGATTTTTGTGGAGTATCTTGAGTTTTTAGCATTTTGAGTTTTATTTAAGAGGAACTGGGATATAAAATTACACAGGACTTTGGGAAATATTTCGGGATTTTTCGTTTTGGATACTTTGAAATATTAAGTACTGTTTAAGAATTTGAGTGGAGTTGTCCTTATTCGAGAGGTGTAATTTATTGCGTCTTACTGTGGTGCTGATTTTTTCGCATCCACTGTACTGCCTTAGCGCGTCAAAGTGCAGTAGCAGCGCTGTCTTTTTGAGTGAGCTACCAAAGGGGCGGAGCTTATACGCAAGTGCGTTTGTACTTATGTACGTATGTATGTATGCTATGTGCTGCTACCGAAATTAAGAAAACGGGAGCACGTATGTCTGTACTTGTGTGCTCGCGGGAGTTATTACATGTCTTGTTCTTGACTAAAGTCAGACTGTTTTATTTCATATATTTTGGTCCTATATATACTACATATTATTTCTTAACCTAATAATGAGTCTTACAGATAAAGATTGTTTGTTTAGGAAAACAATATGTTTACTTGTTGGTAAACATGTTTTCGTTAGTTACAATTGATAAAATGTTTGTTTGGGAAAACAATATATTTAAAGTTCGGTAAACATGTTTTCGTTAGTTACAATTGATAAAATGTTTGTTTAGGAAAACAATAT
Source organism: Philophylla caesio (assembly GCA_963971545.1). Lineage (NCBI taxonomy): Eukaryota > Metazoa > Arthropoda > Insecta > Diptera > Tephritidae > Philophylla > Philophylla caesio. Next base: position 84,687,760 of record OZ020604.1, read on the forward strand.
GTTCTCTTGTCGGTAAACATGTTTTCGTTAGTTACAATGTTTGTTTAGGAAAACAATATGTTTATTTAGAAAGATGGTATTTGTGTTAGGTGATAAGGAACGTGTTCCTTAATTCTCCCTTGTGTTAAAATGAAATGTCCTCATTTCAAAGCGTCTATGATTAGAGTCGGTGCAGTTCGGTTTCATATATATCTTCGAAATTTCTTCTGCGTTGGTTGTTTATTTGTACTTGTCGATATACATATATATATTTTTACGCAGGAATATATGATTACAGCTAAGATGTTCTTCTATAGCTATTAAGAACTTATACATCATTTGTATATTACAAAATTTATAATTACCTTCAGAGGATAATATATTTAGTATTTCTATTTTTTCGTTTTCATGAGCAATTATTATGTTTTTTATTTCTTGCTCAAGGTTTATATATTTCTTATCATCAATGGTGGTGCTATAGTCATATTGAATTAAATGTGGTCCATTTATTTTCTGTCCATTCCATATATGTTCGTTATCAACTATAATGTTACCATGATCCAGCACTTGTAAAGGATAATTATTTTCTTGTATAATATTACACTGAGCTTTTTGATTTAGTAATAATGGAATTGTACACTTATCGTTTGGTTCTATTTTGCAAATATTAGTTCCTACATAACTTTTACAATTTGATAGATTTGTGAAATTTTTATTGCATTTAGCAATTTTCTTTTTCAGCTCATATTTTAATTTGTAAATTATTATTTTCTATTAATTGATTAAGACCCTTTTTAATTGCTATTAGGTCATTGTGATCTGGTGTACCTGTTATACATATAAATAAATTGCTCTTTTGCTGCGATGCTCCGATGGTATCAATTGTGATTTTAATATTTCTATTCTATTAATGAGAATGTTTTATTCTTGAGATTGTATGCTACTGTATCTGTTTCTCATTATATTTTCATAAGGTGCTAATATTGTTGAGAGGTTTGCTACATGATACAGGTAGGTTGAACTATTATATGTGTAAACGTTTTCTGTTTCAGTTAGAACATATTTCCTACCTGATAAATCTGTTATTTTATCAGCAAACGTGATTGAAAAAAATAAAATAAATAAAAGAAAGTTTATTACCCCTGCTTCTTGCATTGTGTGCTTTGTTTCCTTATGCTGTCTTTATGTATGACCTTCCCTCTCACTGTTAAAATCGTGTCCCCGCGATCTTCCTTCGCCTTGTGTTTGTTATATTTTGTTGCGAGTTTATTACGTCGGTCTGTCTTGCTGTATATAATATCACCTGTTTTATATGTTATAACTTGTCTGCTTTTATTATGATATTCAAGCAGTTTATCCTGTTTTTGTTCTAATACATCCTTGATATCAGTATATTTTTCCCTATTGAAAAATACGTCTTCGGGTTTGTGTCCTGTGGAAGAGTGAATAGTCCTGTTATATTCGCGAACTGCGTTGAAAATTTCTTCTCCAGGTGCGGTTTTATTTTCAGCTGCTTAACTCTGGCAAAGTTCTATGATTGTACTGTGTAACCGTTCCACTTGAGCGTTGGATGTTGAATGGTGTACCGGAGGAACTGAATGTATTATTTGTAGTCGATTGTATACTGATTTAACCATGTTTCCATTGAATACACTTTCATTATCAGTTATAAGATATTTAGCATTTGGGTAAACTTGTGTGAGTATTTCTTCTATTGATTCATGACAATCTATCTTTGTATTTAGCTTTCGTAAATAACAATATTTGGAGTACCTATCTATTGAACTAAGATACTGCATGTTGTTTATATGGAATACGTCCATTTGTATATATTCTGCTGTTCGGTTTGGTATTGGAGTTTTTCCTATAGGTTGTTTGTTTGGTTTTCGTTCGTATTTGTGTTGTAAACATATTTCACAACATATTGCTTCTTTTTTACACATTTCTCTAATGTTAGGCCAAAAATGGGTGGATAAAATTTCCTGTGTGTTATTCTTGTAATTTCTGTGTGCACGTTTATGAACTTGTGTGACAATTTCTTTTTGTTCGTTTATAGAGATAACGTCTATCAGTTGGTTTTGAGCTAACACGATCTTAGAATTTGGGAACGTAGTGATAATTTCATCTTTTAAATGGAATAATATTTCTTCATATATTTTTAACGCATTGGTGACGTTTGGTTTAATTATATCTTTTAATTTGCTGAGTAAGTCGGCTGTATCTTTATAAAATATTGTGTTCCTAAATCTATTAGGAAATATTGTTTGGGAAGTAAGATTATTTGATTTTTGAATGAATTGAGTGGTTGTTTAACTTTTTTCATAATTTCATTTGGTGAACTATGCTGTGAATGATTTGAACAATTTGTTGTATTATTTATTTGTTGACGCGAAAGTGCATCTGCTACAACATTCTGATGTCCAGGTTTATAAACTAATTTCGCACCATATTCTTCAATTAAGTTTTTCCACCTTTTCAATTTTGTATTGAAATTTTTCTCAGAAATCGAAAATATTAAGGATTGATGATCAGTGTAGATTGTTAAATCTGCAACACCATGTAAATAATACCTAAGTTTTTGCAAAGACCATACTATTGCTAATAGTTCTTTCTCATTGGAACTATAGTTTTGTTCTGTTTTATTTAGTGTACGTGAAATAAATGCAATTGGTTGACGGTTTTGTGCCAAAACTGCGCCAATGACAACATTGCTTGCATCCGTTGTTAAACTAAAGGGTTTTGAAAAATCTGGTTGGAAAAGTTCAACCTGTTCTTGCAACATATTTTTTATTTTTTCTAAAGCTTCTACAGCTGCTTCATCTAAGTTCACAGGTATCTTGTTACTGTGATTCTTTTTCACCATACCTAATTCTCCTCTCAAATGAATGGTTAAGGGTTTAGTTATTTTAGCAAAATCTTTAATAAATTTTCTATAATAGCTAGCAAGCCCTAAAAATGACCTTAACTCTTTTAAGTTTTTTGGTTGTGGGTAATTTTTTATTGTTTCTACTTTTTTGGGATCAACTGTTATCCTATTATATTTTATAATATGTCCAAGGTATTCAACTGAATTTTGGAAGAAATATGACTTTTCATCAGAAATTTTCATGTTTGCATTATGTAAGGCGTAAATTATAATCCGAAGGTGTTCCATATGTTCCTCTGGTGTGGAAGAATATATTAACACGTCGTCTATATAAATGTAGGCGAATTTACCTATATAGCCTCTAAGGATGTCGTCGACGCATCGTTGAAAAATGGATGGAGCATTCTTTAACCCGAATGGCATCCTAACAAATTCATACTTCGCACCGTTGACAGAAAATGCTGTTTTTTCTCGATCAGATTCTTTAATTAATATCTGGTGAAAACCCGATTCTAAATCTATTGTAGAAAAAACTTTTGCTTTTCCTAAATTTTGAATTGTCATATTTACATCTGCGATAGGATACCTGTCAGTGATTGTATTGGCATTTATTTTTTGGAAGTCAACAACCATCCGCCTTTTAGGTCTACCTTGGTCATCAGTGCCTTTTTTGGCGACAGTCCATAGAGGTGAGTTAAATGGACTCTTACTTGGTTGTATTATACCATCATTTAATAGTTTCTCAATTTCTTTCCTGACAAAGTCGTGATCAGACATTGGATATGGATATTGTTTTGTCCATATTGGATCTTCTGATACTGTCCTAATTGATGCTTGTATTCTTGTAGTGAAAGGTAATGTTTACCTAGTATCTTTATTTCTTTTCATTAATTCATAAATTTCGTCTTTGTATTCTTCATTATTTATACTGTAATTAATTTTTTATTCTACTTTAGAAGATTTTATCTTTTTATACTTTAAACTATAATCAAATAAATTTATTTCTGCCTTCATTTGTCGTAATCCTTGTTCCCCTAGAATCATATCAAATTCGTTAAGTTCGTGAATTTCGAAAAAGGTTAAATGATGTACATACATGGTAATAATTTTTTTTGAATCTTTGATTGAGTATCCATGAAATGTTTTAGTCTTAAAAGCTTTTATTTTTACTAATTTACCTATGCTATATTTTTTTTTTTTTTTTTTATTAACTGTTACTTTTATTTATTGAATCTGCTCAACTAAGGAGCCTAACAACAAGTTTGCAAATCTTATTCTAATCACATAATTTACATCCCTTAGTCGGGATGAGTATTTTTATTAACTGGCCCTAAGAAATATTACGACTGGGCTGGAAAGTCGTTCCTACGTAATCTTGAGTTCCTGTTTACATGCAATAGATTTCTTGCTAACTGATTAGGGTGCGCTAAAAGCTTCGATGCATATTTCGCCTTCCGTTGCTCTATTTCAGTTCGTACTTTCGGGATTCTCAAGTCGTGGTGGATATTCTCGTTTCGGATATACCATGGTGCTCCGGTTATTGTTCGAAGGATTTTAGATTGCGCACGATGAAGGATTTCGATGTTGCTGCTGCTCGCGTTGCCCCATAACCCACATCGATAGGTCCAAATGGGTTTTAGAACCGTGTTGTATATAGTCACTTTATACTCCAGGCTCAGGGGTGAGCGAGAGTTAATAAGCCAGTGTAGAGAACTGGTCTTCAACTTAAGATGAGTCCCTTTAGCCTCTATGTGGTTGCGCCAAGTAAGTCGCCTATCCAGGTGGACCCCTAGGTATGTGACATTATTGCTTTGTGGTATTTGAACGTTGTTCAAAGTCAAGGGCGGACAATTTTTCTTATTTAGTGTAAATGTAACTTGCTTAGATTTTTGTTTGTTGACCTTTATACGCCAGTTTGCAAGCCAATTGGCCACAGCTTCCATATGATTACTTAAGAGCGCAGATGCTTGCAGGGGACACTTGGAGCGGCTGATTATCGCAGTGTCGTCGGCAAAAGTGGACATTGTCAGGCGGCCGTTTGTTGGAATATCCGAGGTGTATAAGACGTAGAGCATCGGGCCGAGAACACTGCCTTGTTGTACTCCAGCTTCTATATGATGAGCTTCAGTGATGGCAGTGTTACATCGAACTGTGAACTTTCGATCATACAGATAGGCCTTAAGTAGTCTGTGGGTGCTCTGAGGGAGTAACATTTGTATTTTATACATTAAAGCGTCTAGCCATACTCGATCAAAAGCCTGGGCCACGTCAAGAAATATTGCAGCACAATATTACCTCCTTTCAAACGATGTACGGATTTCAGATGTAATGCGATTTACTTGTTCGATCGTACCATGTTTCTCCCTGAAGCCAAATTGGTGGGATGGTATTATGCTGTGAGCTGGAAGATGTGGGTAAATGCGCAGCATAAGAAGTCTTTCGAATAATTTCGATATGCACGGTAGCAGGCTGATAGGTCTATAGGAGGATGGTTGTGTTTTGTCTTTTCCGGGCTTTGGTATCATTACAATAGTTGACTTTTTCCATTGTTGAGGGAAATAGCAATGTTTAGTAATTGCATTAAATAACATACAGATGCAAAGTACAGCACAATTTGGTAGCTCAATAATCATTTTTGGAGTAATCAAGTCGTGCCCAGGGGCCTTATTTGGTTTCAATTGTTCCTTAATTACTTTTGAAATTTCTTCAGGTGCAAATTTCAGTGGCTCAGATTCCGACACTTTGGGTACGGGTGGTAGTGTAAACCCATTTATTTGCTGAGTTCGGTGTGAAAACATTTTGTAGATGAGCAGCAAAGGTGTTTGCTTTTTCCGCGTCACTTCGAGCCCAATTACCATTGTTGTCCCGTACTGGCATTTCAGTCTCCATTGGGCCACTTAAGTTTATATGTGCTTTCCACAGCGGGTACTTTATGCTAGTCGGAGAAAGCTTTTGAATGTACCTCGCTCTTGAGGGCTCTCGTTAGCGCATATGTAGCCGCCTTCAGCAGTTGTTTAGAAGCAGGTGACCTATGAGTCTGCCATATCCGTCGTAGGCGTCGCTTTTCTAATAGCAGCATTTCAATTTTTCTATTGGTCGCATACTATTTTTTGTTTCCCATATAACCTTGCTTTGGAGTGGAAATGCTAGCGGCAGCTCTGATTGTAGATTCAAAAGTTGCTACGGAGTTTTCAATGTCGTCAGGTGTATCTAAATTTGGGTGGAGTTCTATATGCGCACTGATATATTTTTTATACTTCAACCAGTTTGTAGCTTTTGTCGTGAGCATGTAGAGTGACTCTTTTTCGTGCGGCTGGTGCCACAAAGTGAAGAGTACAGGTGAGTGGTCTGAAGAGAGGTCTGCACTTGATTCTGTACTAATAAGACTACGAGGAATTTTTCTTGTCACCGCGAAGTCAATCAATTCTGGCAGCTTTTGCGGATCTGAAGGCCAATATGTGGGCTTTCCAGGAGAAGCGTAATCAAGTTTGTTTCTTTTACATATAAGCGCGTTATATAATTGCTTGCCTTTAGGGTTGGACAAGCGTGAGCCCCAGTGAGGATGCTTCGCATTATAATCGCCTGCAGCAATGAAGCGCTCTCCCAGCAAACTGAAGAAATCCATAAATTGTTTTTCTGTTATCGTAAAACGTGGGGGGCAATAAACCGCGGACAGTGTAATATCTCCTTGCTTTGTTTGTAGGCATATTGATGTGGCTTGCAGATAATTCTTGGCAATTCCAATCGAGGGATGGTGTTTAATGCGATTTCGGACTAAAATACCGGTTCCGCCATGCGCCTTTCCATCTGGATGATTCGTGCAGTAAAAAGTATATCCCGAAATATTGAAATTATATTTGTTAGATAGGTGTGTTTCAGCAAGGAGCATAACGTCAATTTCCTTGTCGTTAAGGAATTTTGACAGCTCTAGTTTGTGGCGAGGAATGCCGTTTGCATTCCAGAGGGCTATTTTAGTTGAGGTCATTATCTTTTTTGTTGAGTAGCAAGCAGTTTGAGCAGGGTATTTTGATTTCGCATGAGATCTTGCATTGTGTTTTGCATGTAAGTTATGAAATTCATCATGCTTTGTTGCATCGATGCTATCATGGCTTCGATATTGGATTGACTACCGTATTGGGCGTGGGGCTCCCGTTCTTGTGGCGCAACTTGAGGTGCAGTTATTGTATGTGCAGGATTTACTAGGCCTGACTTTACGGCACTTGCAAATGAGACACCATTGACGGTGTTTGATAAAGCCATTGGCGGCATGGTTTTTTTTGCCAAAGAAAACGCTAGGCTTTGTCTGGGAGGGTACAAAGGTATTCAATACGTTATCATTGCGTTCAGAGGCCACACGTTGGTTGATCCGGGTTTTCAACTCCTTATAGACTGGACAACCCCTATAGTTTGCTGTGTGGTTCCCACCGCAGTTACCACACTTTTTTGCATTTGGGTCTTCTTTGTTTGACGTGCAGGTGGCAGAGTCGTGTAGCTCTCCACAAGCTACGCACACTGAGCGAAGAGTGCAGTAAGACCTGGTGTGACCATACTCCTGGCAGTTAGTGCATTGTACAGGGCTATTTCTCTTGTGTGGTTCTTCCACAGTTATCTTACGATGCAACAGGTATTGAAGTTTATAAATTGGATGCACAGCGTTTTTCCCCAGTGGTTTGTTTTCAGGCTCAAGCTCAACTTTAAACATGGGCTGCGGAATTTTGTTTCTATTAAAAATATTTACTACAACTTTTGGGTTAAAGCCCTGTTCTTTAAGCGCTTGTAAAACTTCCACAGCTTCAACACTTGGCTCGATACCTTTAATTACAATTTGTAAGCCTTTTGCACTTTTAAGCTGGTATGTAAAGAACTTTGTGTGTGTGTCATTCAAGTGTTTGGGCACTGTGCGAAAATTCTGTTCAGAGTATATTTGCACTTTGATTTCACGAATATTTCCCTTAGATAGTGGGATAATATGAAAGTTATTATTACCGATAAGCTGACTGAATTTTTTAACAAGGGCGCTTGAATTCTCTTCTCTTATGTATATTGGCGGAGGTTTGGCATTAGTGACTTTTGTAGCACCTTCAGAATTTTGGTTACTCACGTCTTCTATATTTTCACTTAGCAGTGTAAATCTATTCGTACTGACTTGCTGATTTGAGCTTACGCGGGTTATTTTTGGCTTAGTACCCGTTGGTTTTTGCGGACTAAGTTTTCGTTTAACTGTAATATAGCGATCCATTCCAGTTTGTATCGACACTTTTTTAGCTGCTTTGTTTTCCAACAGTTCTTTCGCTTTGCATTTGTTGACACTCAAGATAATTTGTGCTTGATCGGCAATAACAGGCAAAGCCGTTGACATGCTACATTTAATGTTTATATAATTATAAGTCGAACCTGTGTCCACTAACAATGTTACGGGCGTACCTGTAAGGCCGCATTTGGTTTGAATGCAGGGCAGCCCGTTCAAATTGTTCCTTATAATTCGAAAAATCTACAGACTCTAAATTTTCTTGGTTTGTTTGATTAATTCTCTGTATTCTATTTGGAGGTGCAACATTTTGGTTACTATCTACCCTATTTCTCTTGTTCGTATTACTATTGTTATTATTATTATATTTAGCACTTACAGCATTACTATTCCTTGTTGTCTGCATGTATTGCCTGGAGTTGTCTATGTCCATGGGTATTGGTGCAGGTTGTTGTTGCCTTACATGTTTCCTCTGCATACTGTAGTTTGGTCTGTACTGGTTTTGGTACCTGTCTTCTTGATGTGGATTTCGGCTATATCCTGCATTGTATCCCTGATGATTGTTGTTGGATCTTGATGAAGTGGGGTCCATGTCAAATTGGTAATTCTGGTTGTCGTGATGAATTGTTGATGCTATCGCATATGCGGCTTCTAAGTTGATCGGATTGTGGCTGTATAAAGTTCCGCTTGTATATTTTGAATTCAACCCAAGGATGAATGTTCTAACAGCTTCTTGGTTAGCATAATCCTTCATTGCTGCATTGTCTTGGTCTCTGGACATCTCGATTTTGGACAACGTCAAATTTAGTGCTTTCGATACTTCGCTATGAAATTCTGCCAGCGTCTTCCTGCCTTGCACTATTTTCTTCATCTCGTCCAGCAAAACGTAAAGCGGACGTTGGTCAGCGTACGTATAATCTAATCGGTTAATTATCGAATAGAAGTTCATTTTCGTGTTATGGTTTGTAAGAACGTCAGCGGCTGGTCCTGTGATTTTTGTTCTGACAATTCCCAATGCGCTGTAATATTTGGGATGTTGGTAGAAATTTTGTATCGCCTCCATGAATGTCCACACTTCTGACCTCCACGATCTATATTGCGACTTATCGCCTTCAAATTTTGGTAATGATTTGAATAGTTCCAGATGGATGTCTTTTGCGTCATTGATATTTAATCGGATGTCTTCATGTTGTACAGTTGGCGTCGACTGTTGTGAACTTCTTTGTTCTATAGATGTCAGTCTTTGTGTGAATTGTTCCTGTTGCCTCTGTATAGTTGTCATCAATGTGGCCATCTGTGCATGAAGTTCGGCCATCCGTTGTTCCATTTCGATTGGTTGATTTCTATTATTGTCGAAAGTTATCTGTTTTTTACAAGAACGTAGGCTTCTTAGTTTATCCAGCTTTTTGGTTTTTTGCTTCAAAAGTATTATCCACTATTTCAGGACCTATACTTTGCAATTAATTGTTGGGGGAAGTCTTACTTCCCGTGGAATTTTTAAAAAATTTTATTTAATCTTTTTTTCGTCACCTCAAGATTAAAATGGCTTCTTCAACCGGCTTGAGCCCCCAGTTATTACATGTCTTATTCTTGACTAAAGTCATATGTATATTTGGGTCCTATATATACTACATATTATTTCTTAACCTAATAATGAGTCTTACAGATAAAGATTGTTTGTTTAGGAAAACATTATGTTTACATATGTGCAAAAGCGCGTAAGCGAATGTATCAGTGCGAAGGCTTATGTTTTTTTTTTTTTTGGGTTGACGCCCGGGGAGAGGTAACTCTCATGAGTACTGCTATGCCGCCATAGCAGCATGCACGACTTGCAGGCTCTAAGCTACACCTACGATACTAAACCCTCTCCACCGCGACCATATTGTCTCCGCGGAACTGCCGAAAAAGGTATTACCTCACGGGGCTGGTTAGCTTATTTGCTCCTAACGTGTTTCGTTGGCGACGTCTTGCCATCTCTGCGTTTCACAGGTCTATGTGAATGCGCGTTACATGAGCGCATATTTCATTCCACTTTTCATTTGACTGAGCATGGAGTCAATTAAGGTTTCTCCTTTCAAAATTGCCCGGATTTGAGGAGCATAGCGTGGGCATTGGAACATAATATGTTCTGCGTCTTCGTCGCTGACTCTGCATGTTGGGCAGCAAGGGGAGCTATCGTGTCCAAATTTGTTTAAATATTTTCGATACACCCCATGGCCCGAGAGACACTGTGTTAAATGAAAGTTTGTGTCACCGTGGTCTCTCTCAACCCATTTGCTGATATTTAGTATCAGCTCGTAGGTCCACCTGCCCTTTGTTCATTGAGTTTTCCCTTTCTCCTGCCTTTACTTCTTTTGGGTTTAATCTTCTATTGTTTTCGGAAAGCTTATCATAAATTCGTTTCATTTCATGGGCCATAATATCTACTGGCATCAGTCCAGCTATGACAAAAGTGGCTTCGTCTGAAATTGTGCGGAAGCCGCAGACTGCTCGTAATGCGCTTAGCCGATGTACAGTTGTTATCTTTTTAGCGTTGCTTTTTACGATCAGAGCGTCTGCCCAGATTGGGGCCGCATATAGGAGGATTGAGCAAATAACCCTACTGTAAAGAACTCGTTTGCTGTGCCTTGGTCCTCCGTTGGCTTTCTTTGAAACGAACTCTAAATGGGACTTGAAGCTAAGTCGTGAGTCAATCATTACACCTAGGTATTTGATAGCGGGCTTTGACGTAATGATCTCTGTCCCCTCGCGAATATTCAGAAACTCCACTGTCTTACTGTTGCTTATCAAAAGTGCCTCGGTCTTGTGGTCGGGCAACGTTAAGTGCATTAAGTTAAGCCAAGTTTTGATTTTTAAAACAGCTTCTCCGGCTGCAGCTTCAATTTGATGTAGATGTTTTGCCACAACTTCGAAAGCCACCACTTTTGTACGTCGAGGCATTTCCAGGCTCAAGACACCATCGTACATAAAGTTCCACAGGAGTGGTCCAAGGACAGATCCTTGTGGGACCCCTGCTGTCCCGTTATACATCTCCGGCCCATTATCGCTTCTGTACAGAAGCTTGCGGTTCGAAAAATAGCTCGCTATTATTTTTATGATATAGCTTGGAGTGCCTATTCTTATAAGTGTCTCTATTATGCATCGCCAGCTTGCGGTATTAAAAGCATTTTTGACGTCTAGTGTTACTATGGCGCAGTATTCCTTTTCCCCGCCAAGCCATCTCTTGCCCTTTATGGCGTCCGATGCAACGTCGACAACGGTCTTTTTTGCGTCTATCGTGGAACGGGATTTTCTAAAACCGAACTGGTTCATCGAGAGAGACCCATTTTCTTCGGCAAACGACGGTAACCTGTTACATATAATCCCTTCCAGATCTTTCCCAAGCCTGTCCAGTAAGCAGATAGGACGATAAGACGACGCCTCATCTGGGGGTTTGTTGCCTTTGGGTAATAGCACCAGCCTTTGCTTATTCCACCTTACTGGGAAATAACCTTTTATAAGGCATGAGTTGAAAGCATGCACACAAGCATGCGGCCTTCAGGGCCTTATTTGGAATGCCGTCGGGCCCTGGAGCTTTGCGGTTTTGAATCTTCCTGCATGCAATTTGCAACTCTTCTTCGGTTACCCTTGGGATTTCACTTTTCTCATAACATGGAAAGACTGATGGTATGTCCTCGTCCCTTTGCGGAAAAGGGTTGTTATGATATTTCTCAGCATTTCTGGGCACGTAATGCTTGGTGATTTAACGCTTTTAGTTTTTGTTAGCACTACCCTATAAGCAAAGCCCCAGGGATTTATGTCTGCTACGTCGCATATTTTCTTAAAATTGTCCAGTTTGCTATTTTTTATAGCAGCTTTAAGGCTCTTCCTTGACTTTCTAAGAACATTTAGATTATCGGAAAACTATGGCCTCCCTCTGCTTCGCTGCATTTTCCGTCTAGCGCTTAGGCATTGTTTTCTTAGCAGTTCTATATCGCTGTGCCACCAGTAGCACGGTGTGAATTTCTTATTTATTGACCTTCTTGGCAGTGATGCAACGCAAGCTTCAGTTAGGTCAGAAGCCAAATGACTCACCACCTCTTCTGCTGGTCCTGTAATGGTTGCAAGCTCTTTCATCATATACTTCAGGACATCTTTATCGAGCATCGTTTCCTTCCATTTCGGCCCTGTGAGCTTTGGCATTTGCATGTTTCTTTTTCCGCTATATCTATTATAATGGCCTGGTAGTCACTGTGGGTGTACTCCTCGCTTACCATCCATTTGATTTTCTGGGCCAGCGAATCGCTTGCAAGGGAAATGTCATTTTTCTGAAGGTCAACGCAGAGCCTGTATTCAGAACCGTAACATCGAGCTGGGCGAATGTTTCCAGGAGCATCTCCCCTCTCTTATTCGTTAATCTGCTTCCCCATTCCACTGCCCAGGCATTGAAGTCGCCCGCAATGAACAACGGAGACTTGCCACGAGCCTCTGAGGCGATATTGAACCATAGCTGCTGGTACTCTATTACCGAGAGACTTGGCCTTGCATAGCAACTTATAATATGTAGCCCATTTATTTTACAGCGCACGAATCCTTCGTCGGCGTTAAGCGTCTCTTGGAATACGTATGCGCCGCAGAGCCAGATAGCTGTGGGTTTTTTAATATCGCTGACCCATGCTCCATCATCTTTGCACTTGTAAGGTTCACTTATGACTGCTATGTCTGCTCTTGCATCTCTGACCGTCTGTGATAGCAGATCTTGTGCAGCTTCGCAGTGGTTCAAATTTATTTGGATGATCCTCATGGGCGTCGGTTCGTTAAAGCCTTCCTGAAAGCTGGACACTTGTAACTTCCAGCTATATGGTCGAGGTTATCCCCATTAGCAGATTTACACAGCACACAGAGTGGGCTGTTTTTACATTACCGTCTTGCTAGAGCAGTTTCTAGACATATGACCGTACTCGAGGTACTTAAAGGACTTTTGGAGTTGCACGCGCTCCCTTATACGGCAGATGACCCAGCCGATTTTAATTTTGCCAGTCTGGAGAAGTTTCTGGGCTTTCTGAACTGGCAAGCTTAGCGTTGCCGTTTGAGTTCCAGCGTATGCTGCCCGGAGTCCCGTTATGTCTGATACCTCGATATCTTCCAACCCTGGGAGAGCTGTTATTGCTCTATGAACCTGCTCTTTCGTAGTCACTTCATCGATGTCCCGGAATTCTATTATGATACGTTGCGTGAGCGACTTGACCGCTGCCTTGCTACCTAAACCCGAGCCTACTATAGCCTTTAGGTCCGTAGACTTTTGACAGGATTTGATAAGTTCTATCAATAGGATAGGTTCTAGCAAGATGTCTGCGTAGGACATGTTCCCTGTTTTTTCGATGACAATTGCATCAGGCCTCGACATTTTGATCGTATTTGCTCTAACAGCTTTTTTGTCATTTTTCTTTTCTCTTTTTTTGACTTCTACCCACTCGTTGGGTTTAATTTGGTGGGCTGCCGATTGGGCAATCCAAGTCTCCTTTCCTTTCGGACTCACCTTTGGTTCAGTTTTGAGGTTTTCCTTTACCCGTTTGCTTAAGGGCAAGCCATCGGCTTCTGTTCCAGCTTTTCTCAGGGGTGGATCTGATGGGGTTTTAAACCATGGGGATGTCTGAGTGCTGTTGTCAGAACATACTGCTTTATTTGGGCTGCATCTGAAACCTTCCATCTTGGCTTGGTGGTACATTTGTTTAATGTTGCCGATAGTATCCCTCATTTGTCCGGCGTTTATTCTCGATTTCTCTAAGCATACTAAGCAGCGTGTCTATTTCGTCGCCAAGTTTGCTAAATGCGCCCTTTTCTTTTTCAGTTTCCGCGATCGTATGATTCACGACTGAGTTGGTCTCTTTCGGTTTTCGCGATTCCTCTGAGCCTTGTGCTTCCTGCGATGGAGATAGCGGTGGTGAGTGCGCAAGCTTTGCACATCTCTTAGAAGGGCCAATGTCCCTATTAGCGTTTTCAACCCGTATCGTCGTTTTGGGAGAATTTTGAACAGTAGACGCCCCGTTTACATTGTTCATGCTTTTATTTTCGTTCACAGTAACATTGTTTTTAATTTGATCCATTTTATTTAAAGAGCCCAAACTCAGATCTGTTATCTATATTCGTATGCGCAGTTACCTTAATGATCCCATGGTTATCTTTGTACACAGGGAGGCCATGCAAGGGTTGACGCAATCCCCCATGCGTTCAGAGCCAGATCGGTATTAGTCAGGATTTCATCAACTGAGCCTGTGCGACCAACTTAATGGTGTCGAGTAGAGAACGTTTTCTGAGACCTGCTAGAGTTTTAATGGGGCGCAGGCAGAACTTTACAGAACAGACATTAGTCTGGAAGCCATTTTGCATGATGTCACTCCTGCATACTCAGGTAACAGAATGTCAGTACCACCAGCTCAAAGCAAACATATCCAAATACGTGTTTTCCAGTATGCCATAAGCTGAAACCTTGCTGGGCTCCTTACTGCCAATGCGTACACACGTACACACCCGTGCATGGCCTTATTCGCGCGCTCAAATCAGAAAAACAAGCAGAATAGGCAAACCAGAAAAAATCAAGTCGTGAACAACACTAAGTTTAGTAAACTGCGAACAAATTTAAATAGGATTGATAAAAAGTAATAGTACTAGGTTTAATTTGAAATTTAATAAAATTAAATTAGATTGTTTGAGAATTAGACCAAGTTAAAAGTTAATTTGTGGCCGCTGTGGTCGAGTTGGTAGCGGTGCGTCCTATAACTTGATATGCCGGTGAGTTCGAGGTTCGAATCTCAGTCAGGGCAAGCAAAATCTTAATCATAGAAAAAGTTTTTTCTAATAGCGGTCACCCCTCGGCAGGCAATGGCAAACCTCCGAGGGTATTTCTGCCATGAAAAAGCTTCTCCGGAGTCCCGTTATGTCTGATAGCTCGATATCTTCCAACCCTGAGTGCTGTTGTCAGAACATACTGCTTTATTTGGGCTGCATCTGAAACCTTCCATCTTGGCTTGGTGGTACATTTGTTTAATGTTGCCGATAGTATCCCTCAGTGGTTGGTGGATAGTCCGGCGTTTACCCTCGTTTTCTCTAAGCATACTTAGCAGCGTGTCTATTTCGTCGCCAAGTTTGCTAAATGCGCCCTTTTCTTTTTCAGTTTCCGCGATCGTATGATTCACGACTGAGTTGGTCTCTTTCGGTTTTCGCGATTCCTCTGAGCCTTGTGCTTCCTGCGATGGAGATAGCGGTGGTGAGTGCGCAAGCTTTGCACATCTCTTAGAAGGGCCAATGTCCCTATTAGCGTTTTCAACCCGTATCGTCGTTTTGGGAGAATTTTGAACAGTAGACGCCCCGTTTACATTGTTCATGCTTTTATTTTCGTTCACAGTAACATTGTTTTTAATTTGATCCATTTTATTTAAAGAGCCCAAACTCAGATCTGTTATCTATATTCGTATGCGCAGTTACCTTAATGATCCCATGGTTATCTTTGTACACAGGGAGGCCATGCAAGGGTTGACGCAATCCCCCATGCGTTCAGAGCCAGATCGGTATTAGTCAGGATTTCATCAACTGAGCCTGTGCGACCAACTTAATGGTGTCGAGTAGAGAACGTTTTCTGAGACCTGCTAGAGTTTTAATGGGGCGCAGGCAGAACTTTACAGAACAGACATTAGTCTGGAAGCCATTTTGCATGATGTCACTCCTGCATACTCAGGTAACAGAATGTCAGTACCACCAGCTCAAAGCAAACATATCCAAATACGTGTTTTCCAGTATGCCATAAGCTGAAACCTTACTGGGCTCCTTACTGCCAATGCACTCCGAACCCATGATTTGATTTTTAACCCATGTGCGCACGTACACACCCGTGCATGGCCTTTTTCGCGCGCTCAAATCAGAAAAACAAGCAGAATAGGCAAACCAGAAAAAATCAAGTCGTGAACAACACTAAGTTTAGTAAACTGCGAACAAATTTAAATAGGATTGATAAAAAGTAATAGTACTAGGTTTAATTTGAAATTTAATAAAATTAAATTAGATTGTTTGAGAATTAGATCAAGTTAAAAGTTAATTATTGAGTTTTATTTGAATAAGTTTTAATTCGATATAACAAATAAATATCTTAGTGGAAATAAAAATAATAAAGTAAAACAAGTTTACTTAAGATTACAATTTATTTTAATTATAGAATCAAAAAGAATACCGCGGTCGCATGTACACCCCTATGTACATATGTACTTGTGTAACTTCAAGTGAAGTTCTCTTACGATACACAGCACAGTGAGGGGTTAACTGCCATGGTAAGGCGCACACACAAGTGCATACACACGCACGGCATGACACGGCCGGCACCAGAGCCAGAGCGAACAAAGCGGTCGAGTGTCTGCACCGAAACACCCCGTCTGCATGCAGATGCCTTTCTCCTCGCGCTTTTAGTTAGTTGCAAGATAAAGAGGAAATTTTAGTGGAAATAGCAGGCGTAAAGTGGGGATTCGAAAGAGGGGAAAAAAACTGTGTGAGGAAATATAAGCGAGACAGGTAAGAGATAAACACTATTTGACTAATTGTCAAATACAGCTGATCCTGTCTCCCAAAGCAGGAACGGTGTAACCAGCTGTTAGTCAAGTTCTAAACCTTACAGTTGCAAAGGCACTGTAGTAGTTTAGTATAATATCATTAGGGTAGCTCATAAATATATAAAAAAATAAAGAATAAAAAAAAATAATTTAAAATATTTACCAATAATATATAAAAGTGAATAAAAGCATAAAATAAAATAAAATAATAATATTAATACAACTAATAATTAAAAAAAAAAAAAAAAAAAAAAAATAAATAAAAAACAAAAAACTAACAGAATCCCTAATAAAATTTAATAATAATAATTACAATAATACATTCAAATACCTTCTAAATATAAACGTAAAAATTAAAAATAAGAAAGTCAAAATTAAACTATGAGTGTCACTAGGTCGCCCCCCCCCCCCCCCCAGGGCGAAAGATCTCAGAGGATGTAGGTCCTTCTCAGCCGGAGGTTAGAGCAGTTGACAGTGGGCTGATAAACCCGCTTGCGAAGCGTCCCAGACTTGTGTACTCTCCGCCGAAGTCAGGGTCATGTTCACCAGTTCCCGAACAACCGCCCACTGATCTGAAAAGTCCCGCGTGGGTCAAGCTAGGGGCGAAAATACGTGAGCTCCACGACATGATGGACGATGGTAAGAGAAGGTCAGTAAACCAGCAGATGCGAGATTTAATCTCCGAGCTGTCGATACTCTACGAAATGACAAAGACTCATACCCCTCGAAAAACAACAAGCGTATCTTCTCAGACTTCTCCGAAAGCTACCATGCGCAAGGCCCAGTACAGGGGAGAAAAAGAAGTTCAGCAAGGTAGAGTAGTGCCAACCGAAAAAGAGAGAAAAACAAATGGCCCACTTGAAGTACCTAAAATTAGGGAAGAGCCCCAGTGGACGACAATACAGTCCAAAAGAAAACATATACAGCCAGTATGCCCCGATGCACTAATTATTAAAAGTAACAGCGGGGGATCGTATGCAGACGTGCTAAAAATAGTTAAAAGTGATCCACAGCTGAAACATGTTGGT
This sequence comes from Philophylla caesio, assembly GCA_963971545.1. NCBI lineage: Eukaryota > Metazoa > Arthropoda > Insecta > Diptera > Tephritidae > Philophylla > Philophylla caesio. The sequence goes on from OZ020604.1 coordinate 84,705,457, forward strand.
AGCATGATAACAAAAGTCCGAAAGACTGCTAGTGGGGATCTTATTCTACAATTAGCAAAACCCACGGATACGTACACTAACGAGCTACAAAGTGCGGTTAAGTCCGGGCTAGGTGAAAAGGTACAAACGCTAACAGCTGAAACGGCGATTGAAATAAGAGACTTGGACGAAATAACAAGTAAAAAAGAGCTGTGTACCGCTTTGGAGCAAGAGTTTGACGGAATACAGTTTGCCGAAACTAGCGTCAAGTCACTAAGAGGTGTCTATTGCGGCACTAAAACAGCCACACTATTGCTTCCAGTCCCAGTAGCAAACAAACTACTAGCAGTCGGTAAAGTGCGAGTTGGTTGGGTAATTGCCCGTATACGCGTGAGAACACAGCCAATAAAATGCTTCAAATGCCTCGAGTTTGGACACTTATCTAGAAACTGCAAAAGTTCGGTTGATGTAAAAAATACATGTTTTAAATGTGGAGACCCGAACTACAAAGCTGCCGAGTGTAAAAAAGAACTAAAATGTGCAATATGTTCAAGAAGAAATGCGCCGCAAGTGAAGAACAGAACCGGTAGCAGAGAGTGCCCATCTTATTTAGAGGCGTTAAAGAAAGCACGAGCACAATGAAATTCCTGCAATTAAACCTAAACCATTGCAATGCTGCAGAAGAGCTTCTGGAGCAGTCGGTAGTAGAAAAAAATATCGACATAGCAATACTTAGTGAACCGTATAAGATCGGTAAAACCCCACTGTGGGCTAGTGACACTAACGGGAAATCAGCGGTATGGAGCTGTGCTAAAACGCCGATTGCGATTGAGCAATTAAAAGCGAAACCATGCTACGTTTGCGTTAGAATATCGAAGTTATTTTTATATAGTTATATACCGCCTAGTTATAGCCTTACGACGAACAAACGCCAAAGGAAGGGCTTTGCTCACATCATTATCAATGTTAGAAGTTACGCTTGTTTACACAGGCGATAAGCTTACCTTCCAAAGAGTTGGAAGAGGGTCCACTATCTATCTTACCTTCGTTAGCATTACAATCTTTAGACGAACATCGTGGCATGTAAGCGAAGACTATACGCATAGCGACCACTAAGCTATCATATTTTCGATAAAAAACGATGTAGGGGTACAAAATATCTCGACTGTAAAACCAGTTGGCTGGAAGCTGCATACATTAGATGAAGAAGGTCTTAAGGTGATGGTAACTCATATAATCGATAAATTTGGCACACCAACTAATAAATGGTATTAAAGTACCATGCGACGCCTTGATGAGGAGAAAATCTGCATCTTCCCGACGCTTACCAGTGTATTGGTGGAACGAAGAGATTGCGTACTTACGCCGACAATGTAACAGCGCAAGGCGAAACTACCAGAGAGCCAGAAATCGAAGCGCAAATTTTGCGGTGCAGCAAAGAGAATATAAAGAAAAGCGCACGTCGCTGAAACGGGCTATAAAAGCCCGAAGTCTATGTGACAGCGCAGATAAAGATCCCTGGGGTTTAGCATTCAAAGTCGTGGCCAAAAAGATACAAAAGTCATTACAACCGAAAATTGCATGCCCTAGAGAGTTGGCAAAAATAGTAAGCGCACTTTTTCCAGCCCAACCACCCTTTGACCGGGAAACATTCCCCCCTACAGAAAACGAATCGTCCCCAGTTACGGCAGAAGAAGTTTTAATAGCCGTTAAAAGCCTAAAAGAAAAAAAGGCACCAGGTCCTGATCTTATCCCCAACCACATATTGAAAATGACTGCAAATACCAACACCGAAGCGTTTGTACGCACGTATAATGAATGTCTTAAAGAAGGAATATATCCACCAATATGGAAGCGTCAACGACTGGTACTTCTACCAAAGGCCGGGAAACCCCCAGGTGACCCGTCAGCATACCGCCCAATATGCATGCTTGACACAGCCGGAAAACTGTTCGAACAAATTTTAAGCAATAGGCTGATTAAAGAAATAGAAGCAGGGGGAAACCTCTCAGAAACGCAGTTCGGATTTAGAAAAAAGCGATCAACAGTAGGCGCGGCTATGCTTGTTAAGAAGCGATAGGTGGAGTAAGATGGAAAGGCGGATCTAAGAAATATTGCCTAATCATGACACTTGACGTTAAAACTGCGTTTAATTCCGCTAGCTGGAAGAAAATTGTCGAAGTGGTTTTCAAGTATGAAGATATTTGCGAAAAATAATAAGTAACTACTTGGAATATAGAGTCCTAGTATATGATACAGACGAAGGCAGCAAAGAGTATAATATGTATATCCGGAGGAGTTCCTCAAGGATCCGTCCTTGGACCATTGCTCTGGAACATTATGTACGACGGCATTCTGCGCTTACAAACACCTACAGGGTCAAAAATTGTTGGTTTTGCGGACGATATTGCGGTGGTTATTGTTGCCAAGCATATACAAGACGTTGAGCGAGAGGCAAATTTAATGACTGCGCAAATACAGAATTGGCTTGAAGAAAATGGCCTGCAGTTAGCCGAGCAGAAAACTGAGGCAGTGTTAATTAGCAGTAGAAAAATACTAGAATTTGTTAAAATTAAAGTTGGAGGCCATGAAATTGTTTCGAAAACTGCCCTGAAATATCTAGGCATTATGTTTGACGCTAGATTGGTATTTAAGACCCACCTAGAATACGCAGTCGAGAAAGCTGAGAAAGTTGCAGCAGCGCTATCGAGGCTAATGGTAAATAAAGGAGGACCTAAGCAACAAAGTAGACAACTGTACGCTAGCGTAATACGGTCTGTCCTTCTATGCGGGGATCAATCTGGTCGGCGGCGCTTGAAAAAGTTTCGTACGCACGAGAGATCAGATCACTGTATCGACTTTGCGCTATCCGGGTGTGCAGTGCGTTGAGAACAACGTCAGAAGATGCCGCCCTAGTAGTGGCTGGGCTCTGCCCAAATGAGATCCTGGTAAAAGAGGCTGCGATAACCCCATCGAACATTGCAGAACGTGAGGCGGTGAGGCGAAACTGTTTGCAGTTGTGGCACAAACGGTGGAGCGCTACGGGTAAGGGACGCTGGACACGTGGACTTATTCCTTCGTTGGATAAATGGTTAGAGAGGCAACACGGTGAAGTGCATTACCACCATACCCAAATATTGACAGGGCATGGCTGCTTTAAGTCCTATTTATATAAGTTTAAACATGATGATGACCCTTACTGCACCTTCTGTGCAAATCAGGTGGTTGAAGACGCTGAACACTGTTTTTTTGTCTGTCCGCGGTTTGCAATTGAAAGGGATGACTCGAGCACGAAGTTGGGGAAATCGCTTTCGGTTAAAAACCTGGTAGATACTATGCTCGAGTCTAAAGAAAATTGGTCCGTTGTCTGCAATATGGCGAAGAAAATCTTAACTAAACTGCGTCAAGCGGAGCAACTCCGCAGAAATTCATAGAAAGGCAATAGGCCGCTCCCCGTCCGCGAAGTAATACCTAACGGTAGTTCCACGGAGCGAGGGAAACGGAGCGGGGTTGGGTTTTTAGTGCGGTGAGTCGAAAGGCAAGTCCCACACTTCGGCTTTCAATGCTTTGTGCCACCTCTAGAAAAAAAAAAAAAAAACACCGCTATTTGCATACATCCAACACAAAAGACAAAGAAGACAAGCACATGATACCGGTCAGCTGATATCAACTTAGGCTCAAGCCGGAGGCGACACCTGTCGGCCAGTAGATTGGACTTAGCCATGAGCTGTTCATAGCGGTGGCCCTTTTCTTCTCCTCTTTTCCTCTTATTCTGCATCTCTGTTATGTGCATCTTTCTATTTATATTTCCTTTTTTTTTTTTGGCGGGAAGAAGAATACAAAAAACAAAACACCCTCCGACTGCCTACGCTGAATTATGAAATGTGTATTTCATATAACATTTCCATAATACACAGCGCCCAAGGTCGCTCGGTTCTGTATAAGTGCATCCACAAGCTGATAGCATAGGTGAACTCAGTTCAAGCGCCTAGCGAGTGCGACGTCTGCCGGTCGGTAGTCGAGATTCAGCCATCAGCTGTTCCAAGTTCCAAGTTTACAAGTGGTGGTCCGTTTGCCCTCTTCTTTTTCTCCTCTTCTCTTCGTTTTTGTGTTTACATTTTTTTTTTTGTTTTGCCTGGGAATTATGCGTTCGAGTTTACGAAATAAAATGAGATAATCCGCTAATTACCCTCTTGTATCGACAGCGGCGGCGGTTATTTGACTACTACTACAAGCAGGTTATTAATATGTACAATATACATTCACAATAATGAACAACTGAAGGTTGCCGGCCGCACGCACGATGAAAATTATACATATTTAATCAAAATCAATTAAATTGGGACTCATGTCCTCGACACCAGCAATTGCACACTCTTATAAAGGATGGTACCTGACCGATTTAGTACTGCGGCTCGAATTACCTTCTCCAGCATCAGGTTAAAGAAATCGCATTACAAAGAGTCACCCTGTCTGAAACCTCTGGAGAGGTTCTTCCCAATTCTGACGGAACTGGTGGTGTTGCTCAACGTCATTTTACATAGCCGTATAAGTTTTGCCGTGATCCCAAATTCAGACATTGCGGCATATAGGAAACTTCTTTTCGTGCTGTCGAAGGCGGCTTTGAAGTCGACAAAAAAATGGTGTGTGTCGATTCTTTTTTCTCGGGTCTTTTTCCAGATCTGGCGTACTGTGAATATCTAGTCGGGGTTAGATTTGCTAGGTCTAAAGCCACACTGATAAGGTCTAATCAGTTCGTTGACGGTAGGCTTAAGCCTTTCACACAATACTCTTGACAGAACCTTATACGCTATGTTAAGAAGACTAATCCCACGATAATTGGCACATACTGCAGAATCACCCTTTTTGTGGATTGGGCAGAGCACACTTAAGTTTCAATCAGCAGACATGCGTTCTTCCGACCATATTCTAGAGATGAGCTCGTGCATGCACTTAACCAGTTCCTCTCCGCCGTACTTACATAACTCAGCTGGTAACCCGTCGGCCCCGGAGGCTTTGTTGTTCTTCAGCCGTGCTATCGCTTTCCGAATTTCGTCATAGTCGGGTAATGGTACATCACGCCCATCATCATTGATTGGGAATTCGGGTTCAACATATTCTCCAAAGTGGTTGCAACTGCTTCCATTAAGCAGTGTGAAGAAGTGATCACTCCATAATTTAAGTATGATGTGGACATCAGTCACAGGTCGCCGTTTTCATTCTTACAGGAATTCGCCACGGTCTTGAAACCTTCTGTTAGCCGCCGTACTTTCTGTAAAAATTTAAGGGCGCTTTTCCTGTCGGCCAGCATCTCAAATTCTTCGCTCTCACGCATTTCGGCTTCTCTCTTTTTTTCACGAAAAATGCTCCTTGCTTCCTTCTTCAACTCACGATAACGCTCCCGCACAGCTCGCGTTGTGCCCGATCGCATTGTGGCCTTGTAGGCGGCGTCTTTACGTTCCGTAGCGGCGCGACATTCGTCGTCATACCAGTTGTTTTTCGGGCTTGCTGAAATCCGACTGATTCTTCAGGGCCGGTATGTAGACAGCGAGAAATATGGTTCCACTGCTCGGAAATATCATTCTGTTGATTATTGCTCTCAGAGAGTAGGAGAGCAAGTCGAGTGGCGAAGTTGGTAGCTGTCTGTTGCGATTGCAGCTTTCCGACGTCGAGCTGTCCTTGTGTTCATTTGCGTGCGCTTTTTACTGTACAGAGGCGCGTGCGGATCTTAGCAGCAACAAGAAAATGATCCGAGTCGATGTTGGCTCCTGGTTGGTGACAGCCACGAAGCTTGGTGAATCTTTTTATGCTGGAACCTGGTACTACAGGCTATTTTGTTTCGGGCCCCGGCGAAGTCGATCAGTCTCAATCCGTTATCGGACGCTTCGTCGAGGAGACTGAATTTTCAGACCTTGGAACCAAATATGCCCTTCTTGCCCTCCTTGGCATTGAAATCGCCAAGCACGATTTTTATATCGTGGTGGGGGCACCGCTCATACGTGCGGCCAAGGAGATCGTAGAAGCGATCTTTGGTCCCATCATCCTTCTCTTCCGTCGGGGCGTAGGCGCAAATCAGAGAGATATTGAAGAATCTCAACTTGATGCGGATTGTGGCGAGACGTTCGTCCACCGGAGTGAACGACAGTACTTTACGGCGCAGTCTCTCTCCCACCACAAATCCGACACCAAGTTTGCGCTCCTTTTCATGACAGCTTTAGTAGATGTCGCAAGGGCCTATCCACTTTTTCCCTTGCCCCGTCCATCGCATTTCATGGATGGCGGTGATTACAGCCTTCGCTCTGCCGAGGACATCTACCAGCCGGGCAGAGGCACCTTCCCAATTAAGGGTTCGGACATTCCAGGCGCATGCCCTCAAATCATGGTCCTTAAAACGTTTGCCGTGGTCGTCATCTAAAAAGGGGGGGTCCTTTCTGAGGCTTTGATTTACTTTTCATTGGAAGTGTTTTTTTTACGTGGCGGGTTCCAAGCCCTGCGCACAACCCATTGCTAGGTGTTGAAATTTTAAATTCGTTTATATAGCGAGCCGCTTGTCCAAGACAGACGCCCGCTTGCAGCCGCACCTTCTAGTGGACAGACGCTGCGGACTTTAGTGGACCCTTAAACCGAATATGTCGGAGTGGCTCCACTAAAGCTCCCTCTCTATTAGCCGTGACCCATGGCTCTACACGGGTCGGTTACCGTATCTCGTACATGGGTTGCTCACGTTGCCCAGGGTGCACGAACTTGGACGTAAGAGTAGGGATTGAGTACAGCCGTGCAACTGTAACCGCATACCCAGAAGCACCACTGTACCCCATTGCAGCCCTATACAAAAGAACTTAGAAACTTAAAAAATAAAAAGTCGCGATCTTTTAAATTATATAAGTTAACTGGGTTACACACTGATTATATTAAGTACCCAATTCTACGACACAGCTACTTTCATTTGAATAAAAAATGCTACATATCTTATTTATGAAAGATTAAAAGTAATTTAATACAAAATCCTAAATCATTTTATGATTTTGTTAACTCGAAGCGCAGAGTAAATGGTTTTCCGTCAGCCAAGAAACATCAAAACGTCGTGTCAAATGACAGTCAATTCATCTCGAATTTGTTGGACCAGTTCTTCAGGTCCAATTATTCTATCAACTCGCCTACAAACAAAGATTATCCATATAAACTCTGTCCGATGACCACCGCTATCATTTCTGCTATATCTCCCGAAGAAGTGTTTCATTACTTAAGTACCCTAAATGAGTCTTATAAGTCCGACCCCGATTTGATCCCAACCTGCTTCCTTTAAACATGTGCTGAATATCTATTTGAACCATTAATGAATTTATTTAACTTATCTCTTAAATTTGGAGTCTTCCCATTGGCATGGAAGGAATCGTTCATTATACCCCTACACAAAATTGGAAGTAGGTCCTCTATAGAAAATTATCGGGGCGTAGCAAAGCTTTCTGCGATTCCAAAATTATTTGAAGCAATTGTGATTGACCGTTTAACATTTTCCATATCTTCTGCTATTTCTTGCACGCAACATGGTTTCTCTAAAGGAAAATCGACTATTACAAACTTACTTGAGTTTACTACTCATGTATCGAACGGATTTAGAGAAACTATGCATACTGATGTTATATACACCGATTTTAGTAAAGCATTCGATAAAGTAAATCACTCCTTACTTGTCCATAAACTCTATCTCCTTGGTTTTCAATCTAATCTTCTTCGTTGGATATCTTCTTTTCTGCACGACAGAACACAACGAGTCCTTTTTAAAAATACTTCTTCGAGCATTATTCATGTATGATCAGGGGTACCACAAGGAAGTCACCTTGTAAAGTAATGTAAAGCTTTTAAAATCATTTAACACTGTTGATGAAAGGTATTTACTACAAGCGGACTTAAATAGCATGTTTAATTGGTGTGAAGTAAATGGTATGCCGTTAAATCTTAAAAAAAGTAAAGTAATGTGCTTTTCTCGCAGGGCAGTTCAACCAGCTTCTGGCCTGACATAAGTAACTACAATCTTGAACAAGTATTTATCTTAGTTGACCTGGGTATCAGAATGGACCCAAAACTTAACTTTAATCTTCATATCAATGCTACAATCAACAAAGCTAAGGGTGTTTTGCGTTTGTAAAACGCGGGTCAAAAGAATTCAGTGTCCCCTGCATTACGAAAGCTCTTTTCACAACGTTAGTGCGGCCAATACTAGAATACGGTTCCATCGATTGGAACCCGCACTATAAAGTTAATTCTGACCGTAGAGTCAATTAAAAAAAAATTTCTGCTTTTTGCTTTAAGAAGTTTTCGCAGGGATTCTCAATATAACCTGCCACCCTATATTAACCGTTTAAAACTTATTAATCTTCCTACGCTTGCTAGTCGCAGAGAAATGCTAAGCATTATATTTTTAGTCAGGTTACTGACAGGCTTGACGTCTAGCCCACCTCTTCTGGCCAAAGTGAAGTGGAACGTTCCCTCCCGAATTTCCAGACATTACCGGCCTCTTTTTCTGAAACCTTGCACAAATAATTTTGAATTAAATGAGCCACTCTGTTGTTTATGCCAGGACTTTAACTTCCCCTCCGGTTCCTTTGATATTTCCGACTCACTTTTTTACATAAAGAATACCATACTTTGTACTCTCAATAGATGATGGATTACATACACAATTTCGCTTTAAAACCACTTTTACTATCCAAATTAATTTAAATTTAAAATCAGCTGATGAACTTTTATGCTGAACAATTTTAGAGTCTCGACACCCCACCTGCCTTTTATGTTTAATCCGAGCGTCATGTGGATGCGCCCCTCATGTCGGTTGGGCGGGAATGGAGGGTAAAAACCGTTCTGATTATTATTATAAAAATATACAGCAAGACATACAGCAAAACTTGGAGAAAAACATACAGCGAGACATGCAGCAGGGCATCGAAAAAAATATACAGCAAATCACAGAAAAAATATACAGCAAAACGTCGAAAAAAATTTACAGCGAGACATGCAGCCACATTTAGAAGAGAATATGCAGCAAATCGTCGAAAAAAATGCTCAGCGAGACTTACAGCGCAACTTAGAGCAAAATATGCAGCGCTATATACAGCAAAATGTATGGCTAAATGACCAGCAACATAAATCAACGAGCGATATTGGAGACGAGCCACCACATTCCGTTCGACAAAAACAAAGATTGCTAACAACGATCTTAGCAAAACAACAGCAATCATCGCTAAACAGTAATGCAACACAACAGATGTTCGACGGCGGCCGTAGTGGAGGCTATGTGTCTGACGAACACGTTCGCAACAAAGAGTTCGAGTTACTAGTCAGAGAGAATGAATTGCTGAGATGAGAAAACGAACTAATAAAAAAAGAAAGAGAAATGCTGACGGCCGACAGCAAATTGGAATACAAGCAGCATGATGCTGTGTCGCTAAAATCTATGGGCAATTACCCAGCAAAAACACTTTCGGTTAAATTACGTATGATATACCAGAGAGCTCTACCAGAGGATTCAGGTAAAGTTTCTATGAGATTCTTAAGGCCAAGTTGACAATTCTACCCGAATCTCTTACATTTCATCTCTTTCTATCTCATGCAATATAGTATATTTGCAAAAAATATGTATGTAGATACCGCTTACTCATTGTAGGACTAACAGTGATATCACGGTATAAATACCCGAAACAACTGTGGGAATTGCAGTTTCGGTTAGTCGCGTCTTGTAGCGTATATTGCTGACTACGATGGCACGTTTCTGGACCGCACAGCTAATAGACTTACAAAAAATGTATACACTCTCCAACAACATGTATCGTACATTGTTTGCGACAAAACTTATTGGCAAAGCACAAGCAAGGCTGCATTCGAGACACAGTTCGCCGCGTGCGCATGTTCGCAAACTACTGCAACAATTTTGCCAATTGTTCGGGACTAAAAAATCTAAGATTCAGTTAAGAAAAACATTTGAGGCACGCAAATGGCAGTATGACGGAAATTTTGCAGATTATTTTAACGACGAGCTGTCACTGGCGGATAAATTTTCTATTGAAGATGACGAATTGATCGACTACGTTGTGGATGGCATACCAGACGTGCAGGTCCGTACGCAAGTATCGATGCAGGCATTAATGAAGAAGGAATAGCTACTCAAGGCGATTTCAAATGTAAAGCTACAGAAACCATCTACAGCTGGACAGCAGGCCAAGTCAAAATTAGGATCCGACGTTGGAGGCACAGGCGGTAAACTTACGGTGAGGTGTTACAACTGTAACTCCGTTGGACATAACGCAGCACATGGTAATAAGCCCATATGACAGCCAGGGACATGCTATTTACGCTTGTGGCGACGTTGGCCATTCGGTGTGAAGCTGCTTCCAAAATAAGAAGAAAATGTCGGCGGAACCAAAACACGATTATGTAAGAACGTTTAAGTTTTGTTTAGTTAAAGATAGTAATTTTGATGTCAATTTAGAATGCTTGATAGATTCCGTCAGCCCAGGCAGTCTAATTAAGAAAGCGTTTGTTCCAAGTGAAGCTGATTTGATACAAATGAAAAACGAAATATTTTTTGGAACTAAAAACTTACGGCAACATTTTATGTTGCGTTAAATTAATAAATAAAAATGTGGAAATTGAACTAATTGTGGTTGACGATGACTCTATGAAGCATTCTGTTTTATTAGGCCGAGATTTTTTGAAAAAAACTAATGGTAGAATTGTGTGGTGTGAATCTAAAATTACTGAAAATTTGAGAAGAAAAAAAAATATAAATATTAAGAAGTTCGAAAATAAATGCATTGCTAAAAGCAGCGTCATGTATTGTTCAAAAGAGTCAAAAACAAAAATTATTGAAGATAGTGACGATTTTGTAAAACAAATTATGTCTATCAATTTAAGTCCACATGTTAATGAATCTAACTCAAATGTTGGAGAAAAGGTTAGCCAGGAATATAAAATTTTATTTGCCAATATTTTCAGGAACACATACTTACAGACGAAGTGCCCAAAAGAACCTGCAGTACAAGTAGAAATGAATCTTAGACTAGAAAATATAATGCCTTTTAACTGTCCTCCGCGAAGGTTATCTTACGCAGAAAAACAAGAATTACAGAAAATTTTAGACGATTACTTAGAATAGGGCATTATTAGAATAAGTGAGTCAGAATTTACGTCTCCAATCGTGCAAGTGAAAAAGACAACCGGCGAGTTGAGACTTTGTGTAGATTTCAGAAACCTAAAAAAATTTACAGCCAAATACAATTATCCCTTTAATCAACGACTTGTTAGAAAGGTTAGGAAGCAAAAACATTTTTACGAAGTTGAATTTAAGGAATGGCTTCTTCCATGTTCGTATGGCCGAAGAATCTGTCAAGTACACGTCTTTTTGGGACCTTTGGGACAATGTGAGGTCTCGAGGCCATACAAAACTTCCCTGTTCCAAACGAAGTTCATGCCGTGCAAAGTTTTTTTAGTTTATGCTCATACTTTTGACGTTTTATCAAAGACTTTTCGATCATAACCAAACCACTATATGACTTGACTAAGAAAGATAAGAAATTTGCGTTTGATACAGAAGAATTAGAAACGATTGAAATCTTAAAGAAAAAACTTTTGAAGTCGCCAGTGAAAGCCCCTTTCGATCCGTCGGCTGAAACTGAGTTACATTGCGATGCTAGTTCTTTAGGTTTCGGAGCGGTGCTAGTCCAAAAGAAGAAAGAAGACAATAAGTGACATTCAATATTTTATTATTCGAAAAGGGCAACAGAGGCAGAGTCAAAGTTTCACAGTTACGAACTAGAAACACTAGCTATAATTTATGCGTTGAGGAGATTTGGAGTATATTTGTAGGGCAGAAAATTTAAAATAATTACAGACTGCAACTCGTTAACAATGACGTTGAATAAAAACGAATTAAATCCCAGAATAACTAGGTGGGCGTTGGAAATGCAAAATTTTACTACGTTGTAGAACATCGTGCCGGAAAACGAATGATGCACATTGATGCGCTAAGTAGAAGTCAGTGCATTATGGTTATCGAGACAAACACGTTCGAAGAAAACCTTGCCATATGTCAAAATAAGGATTCAGAGATAGTAAGACTGAAAAAGCAGCTGCAGAATTCCGAACACAAGTTTAACGAGATGAGAAATTCGATTATATACAAGAAACTAGAGAACAATTTTCTGTTTTACGTACCTGAAGCAATGGAACCACACGTAATTTATAAGTACCACGATGAAATGGGTCATGTCGGTATTAGCAAAGTAGTAGAGCTAATAAAAAGAAGCTACTGGTTTCCGAATATTAAAAGAAAAGTTGAGGAGCACATCACAAACTGCCTTTTCAGCAAAGAGCGGTAAAGTCGAAGGGCTTCTACATATTATTACAAAGCCACAAAACCTGTTCGAGACGCTTCACATAGATCACTATGGACCGGTAGACAAAAACATCGCCAAAAAGCATCTGTTTGTTGTGATAGATGCATGCAAAAAATTCGTTAAGTTATATGCAACAAAAACTACAGCAACAAAAGAAGTGATTACAGCGCTTGCAGCATACTTTAGGTACTATAGTAGGCCAAAATACATTGTTTCGGATAGAGGCGCAAGGTTTACGTCCAACGAATTTGCCCAATTCATGATATACAACAACGTTCAGCATGTAAAGATCGCGACTGGTTCGCCGCAAGCCAATGGTCAAGACGAGAGGACAAACCGTAACTTAGGGCATATGATTGCAAAACTCACTGATACCGAAAATAATGTAAGCTGGGAAAAAGTTATAGAAACCGTAGAATTTACGTTAAATAATACAACGCATAGAATATTAGGAGAACACCCGAGTATTATTCTGTTTGGAGTAAACCAAAAGGGTAAAGTTGTTGATAACTTAAGCGAGAACTTGGTCGATTTTAAAAATGGAAATAGAAATTTAAACGAAATTAGAGTGAAAGCACAAGTAAATTAAAAACAATCACAAGAATACAACAAAAGATACGTTAATGCAAAAAGGAAAGAGCCTGTAAAGTATAAAATAGGAGACTATGTTGTTATTAAAAATCTTGACTGCAGTGTAGGCGCTGCTAGAAAATTTGTACCAAAATATAAAGGTCCTTACATAATCACAAAAGTTTTGGAAAATGATCGATATTTGCTAGAAGACGTTGAAGGTTTTTAACAAACGCAAATACCATATAAAGGAGTTTGGGCAACACAAAATATTAAGTACCGGTTCAAGGGCGGAGATGTGACAGGAAGCGTAAGTATGATTTAAGAAGTAGGGCTAAGAATACAGATTATTTATAACTACGGAAGGAACAGGTGATGCTTGTCGTCAGGATGGCCGAATTGTAGTATACTCGTGTAGGCACACCCTAGTGCATATGTATGTTAAGATACGTAGTATATAAGCATACCTTAGCGTGTAAGTATGTAAGCTTACCTTATCGTGTAAGTTAACAGCGCGATACATAATACATAATTTACGCTATTGTACATAGTATCGATCTAGACTATTCCTTCATTTCGCTTTTTTACATTTTTCGTTAAGTATATATATATATGTATATATATGTATACAAGTTAAAGAGTTTGCTAAGCGATGCAGTTAGGACGAATGAGTCAGTAATAAAGCAACCACCAAACATTGTAAACGTGCCGTTTTATTATTTTCTAATAAACCTTTACTCGCTACACCATTATAGTTTGAAATGGGTTACGCTTTCTGAGATTATGCGAAACTGGAGTACTGACCAATTATATATTGATATCTGACTAAAGATTAGTTGGCAACAAATTATATGACCAGAATAAATTATTTAAATTAAAACCCCACCTGCTTTATCGAAGCCATGATAGTAGCTGTGAAAGTACTCCGAGGAGCATATATTTTCATGCAACCATGTCTCGGTTATAGCAATTATGTCATATTCATGTAATGAGACACGGCGATAGAACTGTTTTAGTTCGCATTCCGCTGTCATTCTGGTAATATAATGAATATTCGGCATGAGATAAAAACAATTGCTGAAAAAACTTGCCTTTTGACCAAAGCGCTAAATTTAGTAAAGTGTCATAATGAATTGAGGAAATTCCTAGTTAAAAAGTGATTATTTTCAAGGACTCAACAGATACATCCTTCTTAAACGTACATGCTGATATAACCTGAAGCAACTGAACGTTTAAACGATGATAAACGTAGTCATTTTATCGTATGTGCAGCTAACTTTGCAGAGTAGTATCAGAGGCAGCAGCACCGTCTGTAAACGCGGTTGGTTTTGTTTGTATGTTTGTATGTTTGTAAGCATACAATTGTTTGTCCTTAAATTCAATGCTTTAAAGTGATTTTATTTAAAATAATGTTATTAAACATGAAGTGCAAGGTTTATCTATGATACGGGGCTATAAAACTTGCTAAAAATGATGTTAAGGTGTAGATGCAAGTTAAGCTTTTAGTGTTTCCCAATGTTACTCTGCAGTGTTATTTTAAAGGTCTCCAATTAAAGACATTTATTGAAATATAAATATGTTGCATAAAGTGCCAAATTAAAAAAAAAATTTTAAATTTACCAATTTTAGCAGAACCTAACCTCACATTTTTGTTTGGAGTTTCTTCCGATTCTCAGTCAATCCATGTTCGTGACGTTGCACGAATTTTGCTTCACATATTTTTTCGTCGGGAAGGTGCAATCTTGTATTCTATCGTTTTTGGCTGCGGAAGAGGGCGCAACATTTGCGATTACAGCGGACGAATGAGAGTTAATTTGATTTTATGCACGTTTGCTTTTCTATCATTGTATCCACATACTTGTAAACAACCAAGACGTTCTTTACCCTTATCAGCACTTATATGTATAATGAATTGATTTTATATTCGAATGTAGTTCTTTAGTTTTTTTCAAAAAAAAAAATGTTTGTCCGCTTGAAGACACTGAGTCATTATCATTGTACGAACAGGCTCTTAATATTGGCGGAATATTGAACATTATTTTTCATTTCGCTTTTGAATATACGACGACTTAGGCAATTGTCGTTCAGAAGATATATGAGCAATACGATTTATTTAAGCAGGAACTGATGAGTTAGTTGATGCTACATATTTAGATATCTCTCTGTCAGCCCGAACAACGGTAAGAGTGGGAGATCGGATAGATTTTCCACGAACTACCACATAGGTTTATGTCTTAATCAGCTGGAAAAACACCAAAACAATGCAAATGAAAAAACTCGTTACATTAGTCCGACTGCACTTTAGATTGGTTGCGATCAACCTTTTGCCCACATACAAAAGGCATTTTATACATATAAATTACTAAAAGTATTGAGACAATTAAAATAAAAGTGTCACCATCTCGAGCACACCAATTACAAAAAATTGGCGAAGTTACACGTCCATACTCGAACACGAATTGCGGGCTTTACGTTGACAAACATTATATAGTGGCCGCTTTGGTCGAGTAGATAGTAATAATTTGGCGTTTACACTACATATATAGCTCAGTATTTGGTCGTGCTTCTCCTACCATTTGTGGTGTGCGTTTTATGTTATACCTACGGTGACCATATTTCTAAAACAAAAATAAAGGACAAACTTTTTTTATTATATATGTATATGCATGTATTTAACTTTGTTTTTGAAACATAAAACATTACAAAAAACGAGCCTTCTTGGCTTAAAAAGAATTCAAAAACATAACAACTTATGTTAAATATACTGTATATGTATATTATATACATATGTTACTTAAACTTGCGCTTATTTCTTTTAAAAGTGAAGTTTCATCCTTCAAAATGTCGTGAAATTCTATACAAGTAAATCTCAAATAACATTTGGTCAAAAGGCACGCTTCTACTGTCTGAACATTCATCTGAGTTTTTTCGCTTGTCCACATATTGTTGATTAGCGAACAAACTCGTTAGGTGGGAGCGTTTGAGCCAGGAAAACAAAAAGAGAATTCAACTATTTTTATATATATGTATACAAGTTAAAGAGTTTGCTAAGCGATGCAGTTAGGACGAATGAGTCAGTAATAAAGCAACCACCCAACATTGTAAACGTGCCGTTTTATTATTTTCTAATAAACCTTTACTCGCTACACCATTATAGTTTGAAATGGGTTACGCTTTCTGAGATTATGCGAAACTAGAGTACTGACCAATTATATATTGATATCTGACTAAAGATTAGTTGGCAACAAATTATATGACCAGAATAAATTATTTAAATTAAAACCCCACCTGCTTTATCGAAGCCATGATAGTAGCTGTGAAAGTACTCCGAGGAGCATATATTTTCATGCAACCATGTCTTGGTTATAGCAATTATGTCATATTCATGTAATGAGACACGGCGATAGAACTGTCTTAGTTCGCATTCCGCTGTCATTCTGGTAATATAATGAATATTCGGCATGAGATAAAAACAATTGCTGAAAAAACTTGCCTTTTGACCAAAGCGCTAAATTTAGTAAAGTGTCATAATGAATATTCAGAAACTCCACTGTCTTACTGTTGCTTATCAAAAGTGCCACGGTCTTGTGGTCGGGCAACGTTAAGTGCATTAAGTTAAGCCAAGTTTTGATTTTTAAAACAGCTTCTCCGGCTGCAGCTTCAATTTGATGTAGATGTTTTGCCACAACTTCGAAAGCCACCACTTTTGTACGCCGAGGCATTTCCAGGCTCAAGACACCATCGTACATAAAGTTCCACAGGAGTGGTCCAAGGACAGATCCTTGTGGGACCCCTGCTGTCCCGTTATACATCTCCGGCCCATTATCGCTTCTGTGCAGAAGCTTGCGGTTCGAAAAATAGCTGGCTATTATTTTTATGATATAGCTTGGAGTGCCTATTCTTATAAGTGTCTCTATTATGCATCGCCAGCTTGCGGTATTAAAAGCATTTTTGACGTCTAGTGTTACTATGGCGCAGTATTCCTTTTCCCCGCCAAGCCATCTCTTGCCCTTTATGGCGTCCGATGCAACGTCGACAACGGTCTTTTTTGCGTCTATCGTGGAACGGGATTTTCTAAAACCGAACTGGTTCATCGAGAGAGACCCATTTTCTTCGGCAAACGACGGTAACCTGTTACATATAATCCCTTCCAGATCTTTCCCAAGCCTGTCCAGTAAGCAGATAGGACGATAAGACGACGCCTCATCTGGGGGTTTGTTGCCTTTGGGTAATAGCACCAGCCTTTGCTTATTCCACCTTACTGGGAAATAATCTTCTATAAGGCATGAGTTGAAAGCATGCACACATATGTCTGGCCGCGATATAATAGCGGCCTTCAGGGCCTTATTTGGAATGCCGTCGGGCCCTGGAGCTTTGCGGTTTTGAATCTTCCTGCATGCAATTTGCAACTCTTCTTCGGTTACCCTTGGGATTTCACTTTTCTCATAACATGGAAAGACTGATGGTATGTCCTCGTCCCTTTGCGGAAAAAGGGTTGTTATGATATTTCTCAGCATTTCTGGGCACGTAATGCTTGGTTATTTAACGCTTTTAGTTTTTGTTAGCACTACCCTATAAGCAAAGCCCCAGGGATTTATGTCTGCTACGTCGCATATTTTCTTAAAATTGTCCAGTTTGCTATCTTTTATAGCAGCTTTAAGGCTCTTCCTTGACTTTCTAAGAACATTTAGATTATCGGAAAACTCTGGCCTCCCTCTGCTTCGCTGCATTTTCCGTCTAGCGCTTAGGCATTGTTTTCTTAGCAGTTCTATATCGCTGTTCCACCAGTAGCACGGTGTGAATTTCTTATTTATTGAACTTCTTGGCAGTGATGCAACGCATGCTTCAGTTAGGTCAGAAGCCAAATGACTCACCACCTCTTCTGCTGGTCCTGTAATGGTTGCAAGCTCTTTCACCATATACTTCAGGACATCTTTATCGAGCATCGTTTCCTTCCATTTCGGCCCTGTGAGCTTTGGCATTTGCTTGTTTCTTTTTCCGCTATATCTATTATAATGGCCTGGTAGTCACTGTGGGTGTACTCCTCGCTTACCATCCATTTGATTTTCTGGGCCAGCGAATCGCTTGCAAGGGAAATGTCATTTTTCTGAAGGTCAACGCAGAGCCTGTATTCAGAACCGTAACATCGAGCTGGGCGAATGTTTCCAGGAGCATCTCCCCTCTCTTATTCCATAATCTGCTTCCCCATTCCACTGCCCAGGCATTGAAGTCGCCCGCAATGAACAACGGACACTTGCCACGAGCTTCTGAGGCGATATTGAACCATAGCTGCTGGTACTCTATTACCGAGAGACTTGGCCTTGCATAGCAACTTATAATATGTAGCCCATTTATTTTACAGCGCACGAATCCTTCGTCGGCGTTAAGCGTCTCTTGGAATACGTATGCGCCGCAGAGCCAGATAGCTGTGGGTTTTTTAATATCGCTGACCCATGCTCCATCATCTTTGCACTTGTAAGGTTCACTTATGACTGCTATGTCTGCTCTTGCATCTCTGACCGTCTGTGATAGCAGATCTTGTGCAGCTTCGCAGTGGTTCAAATTTATTTGGATGATCCTCATGGGCGTCGGTTCGTTAAAGCCTTCCTGAAAGCTGGACACTTGTAACTTCCAGCTATATGGTCGAGGTTATCCCCATTAGCAGATTTACACAGCACACAGAGTGGGCTGTTTTTACATTACCGTCTTGCTAGAGCAGTTTCTAGACATGTGACCGTACTCGAGGTACTTAAAGGACTTTTGGAGTTGCACGCGCTCCCTTATACGGCAGATGACCCAGCCGATTTTAATTTTGCCAGTCTGGAGAAGTTTCTGGGCTTTCTGAACTGGCAAGCTTAGCGTTGCCGTTTGAGTTCCAGCGTATGCTGCCCGGAGTCCCGTTATGTCTGATACCTCGATATCTTCCAACCCTGGGAGAGCTGTTATTGCTCTATGAACCTGCTCTTTCGTAGTCACTTCATCGATGTCCCGGAATTCTATTATGATACGTTGCGTGAGCGACTTGACCGCTGCCTTGCTACCTAAACCCGAGCCTACTATAGCCTTTAGGTCCGTAGACTTTTGACAGGATTTGATAAGTTCTATCAATAGGATAGGTTCTAGCAAGATGTCTGCGTAGGACATGTTCCCTGTTTTTTCGATGACAATTGCATCAGGCCTCGACATTTTGATCGTATTTGCTCTAACAGCTTTTTTGTCATTTTTCTTTTCTCTTTTTTTGACTTCTACCCACTCGTTGGGTTTAATTTGGTGGGCTGCCGATTGGGCAATCCAAGTCTCCTTTCCTTTCGGACTCACCTTTGGTTCAGTTTTGAGGTTTTCCTTTACCCGTTTGCTTAAGGGCAAGCCATCGGCTTCTGTTCCAGCTTTTCTCAGGGGTGGATCTGATGGGGTTTTAAACCATGGGGATGTCTGAGTGCTGTTGTCAGAACATACTGCTTTATTTGGGCTGCATCTGAAACCTTCCATCTTGGCTTGGTGGTACATTTGTTTAATGTTGCCGATAGTATCCCTCATTTGTCCGGCGTTTATTCTCGATTTCTCTAAGCATACTAAGCAGCGTGTCTATTTCGTCGCCAAGTTTGCTAAATGCGCCCTTTTCTTTTTCAGTTTCCGCGATCGTATGATTCACGACTGAGTTGGTCTCTTTCGGTTTTCGCGATTCCTCTGAGCCTTGTGCTTCCTGCGATGGAGTTAGCGGTGGTGAGTGCGCAAGCTTTGCACATCTCTTAGAAGGGCCAATGTCCCTATTAGCGTTTTCAACCCGTATCGTCGTTTTGGGAGAATTTTGAACAGTAGACGCCCCGTTTACATTGCTCATGCCTTTATTTTCGTTCACAGTAACATTGTTTTTAATTTGATCCATTTTATTTAAAGAGCCCAAACTCAGATCCGTTATATATACTCGTATGCGCAGTTACCTTAATGATCCCATGGTTATCTTTGTACACAGGGAGGCCATGCAAGGGTTGACGCAATCCCCCATACGTTCAGAGCCAGATCGGTATTAGTCAGGAATTCATCAACTGAGCCTGTGCGACCAAATTAATGGTGTCGAGTAGAGAGCGTTTTCTGAGACCTGCTAGAGTTTTAATGGGGCGCAGGCAGAACTGGCATTAGCCTGGAAGCCATTTCTGCATGATGTCCCTCCTGCATACTCAGGTAACAGAATGTCAGTACCACCAGCTCAAAGCAAACATATCCAAATACGTGTTTTCCAGTATGCCATAAGCTGAAACCTTGCTGGGCTCCTTACTGCCAATGCGTACACACGTACACACCCGTGCATGGCCTTATTCGCGCGCTCAAATCAGAAAAACAAGCAGAATAGGCAAACCAGAAAAAATCAAGTCGTGAACAACACTAAGTTTAGTAAACTGCGAACAAATTTAAATAGGATTGATAAAAAGTAATAGTACTAGGTTTAATTTGAAATTTAATAAAATTAAATTAGATTGTTTGAGAATTAGACTAAGTTAAAAGTTAATTTGTGGCCGCTGTGGTCGAGTTGGTAGCGGTGCGTCCTATAACTCGATATGCCGGTGAGTTCGAGGTTCGAATCTCAGTCAGGGCAAGCAAAATCTTAATCATAGAAAAAGTTTTTTCTAATAGCGGTCACCCCTCGGCAGGCAATGGCAAACCTCCGAGGGTATTTCTGCCATGAAAAAGCTTCTCCGGAGTCCCGTTATGTCTGATAGCTCGATATCTTCCAACCCTGAGTGCTGTTGTCAGAACATACTGCTTTATTTGGGCTGCATCTGAAACCTTCCATCTTGGCTTGGTGGTACATTTGTTTAATGTTGCCGATAGTATCCCTCAGTGGTTGGTGGATAGTCCGGCGTTTACCCTCGTTTTCTCTAAGCATACTTAGCAGCGTGTCTATTTCGTCGCCAAGTTTGCTAAATGCGCCCTTTTCTTTTTCAGTTTCCGCGATCGTATGATTCACGACTGAGTTGGTCTCTTTCGGTTTTCGCGATTCCTCTGAGCCTTGTGCTTCCTGCGATGGAGTTAGCGGTGGTGAGTGCGCAAGCTTTGCACATCTCTTAGAAGGGCCAATGTCCCTATTAGCGTTTTCAACCCGTATCGTCGTTGTGGGAGAATTTTGAACAGTAGACGCCCCTTTTACATTGTTCATGCTTTTATTTTCGTTCACAGTAACATTGTTTTTAATTTGATCCATTTTATTTAAAGAGCCCAAACTCAGATCCGTTATCTATATTCGTATGCGCAGTTACCTTAATGATCCCATGGTTATCTTTGTACACAGGGAGGCCATGCAAGGGTTGACGCAATCCCCCATGCGTTCAGAGCCAGATCGGTATTAGTCAGGATTTAATCAACTGAGCCTGTGCGACCAACTTAATGGTGTCGAGTAGAGAGCGTTTTCTGAGACCTGCTGGAGTTTTAATGGGGCGCAGGCAGAACTTTACAGAACAGACATTAGCCTGGAAGCCATTTCTGCTTGATGTCACTCCTGCATACTCAGGTAACAGAATGTCAGTACCACCAGCTCAAAGCAAACATATCCAAATACGTGTTTTCCAGTATGCCATAAGCTGAAACCTTACTGGGCTCCTTACTGCCAATGCACTCCGAACCCATGATTTGATTTTTAACCCATATGTGCGCACGTACACACCCGTGCATGGCCTTTTTCGCGCGCTCAAATCAGAAAAACAAGCAGAATAGGCAAACCAGAAAAAATCAAGTCGTGAACAACACTAAGTTTAGTAAACTGCGAACAAATTTAAATAGGATTGATAAAAAGTAATAGTACTAGGTTTAATTTGAAATTTAATAAAATTAAATTAGATTGTTTGAGAATTAGACCAAGTTAAAAGTTAATTATTGAGTTTTATTTGAATAAGTTTTAATTCGATATAACAAATAAATATCTTAGTGGAAATAAAAATAATAAAGTAAAACAAGTTTAATTAAGATTACAATTTATTTTAATTATAGAATCAAAAAGAATACCGCGGTCGCATGTACACCCCTATGTACATATGTACTTGTGTAACTTCAAGTGAAGTTCTCTTACGATACACAGCACAGTGAGGGGTTAACTGCCATGGTAAGGCGCACACATAAGTGCATACACACGCACGACATGACACGGCCGGCACCACAGCCAGAGCGAACAAAGCGATCTAGTGTCTGCACCGAAACACCCCGTCTGCATGCAGATGCCTTTCTCCTCGCGCTTTTAGTTAGTTGCAAGATAAAGAGGAAATTTTAGTGGAAATAGCAGGCGTAAAGTGGGGATTCGAAACAAGACATACCCAGGAAGTGCTTAGTAACCTATTTTAAACTTCAGAGTGTCAGTGATATTGATTTTCGACGGGAAAATCAGTAAACTCGTGGTTTATAAAACTTTTTCACTTTTTTTTTACTTTTTTCTAAATACGCGCGAAAGAGGGGGAAAAAACTCTGTGAGGAAATATAAGCGAGACAGGTAAGAGATAAACACTATTTGACTAATTGTCAAATACAGCTGATCCTGTCTCCCAAAGCAGGAACGGTGTAACCAGCTGTTAGTCAAGTTCTAAACCTTACAGTTGCAAAGGCACTGTAGTAGTTTAGTAAATTATCATTAGGGTAGCTCATAAATATATAAAAAAATAAAGAATAAAAAAAAATAATTTAAAATATTTACCAATAATATATAAAAGTGAATAAAAGCATAAAATAAAATAAAATAATAATATTAATACAACTAATAATTAAAAAAAAAAAAATAATAATAAATAAATAAAAACCAAAAAACTAACAGAATCCCTAATAAAATTTAATAATATTAATTACAATGTATTTACCTTTTAAATATAAACGTAAAAATTAAAAATAAGAAAGTCAAAATTAAACTATGAGTGTCACTAGGTCGAAAGATCTCAGAGGATGTAGGTCCTTCTCAGCCGGAGGTTAGAGCAGTTGACAGTGGGCTGATAAACCCGCTTGCGAAGCGTCCCAGACTTGTGTACTCTCCGCCGAAGTCACGGTCATGTTCACCAGTGCCCTAACAACCGCCCACTGATCTGAAAAGTCCCGCGTAGGTCAAGCTAGGGGCGAAAATACGTGAGCTCCACGACATGATGGACGATGGTAAGAGAAGGTCAGTAAACCAGCAGATGCGAGATTTAATCTCCGAGCTGTCGATACTCTACGAAATGACAAAGACTCATACCCCTCGAAAAAGAACAAGCGTATCTTCTCAGACTTCTCCGAAAGCTACCATGCGCAAGGCCCAGTACAGGGGAGAAAAAGAAGTTCAGCAAGGTAGAGTAGTGCCAACTGAAAAAGAGAGAAAAACAAATGGCCCACTTGAAGTACCTAAAATTAGGGAAGAGCCCCAGTGGACGACAATACAGTCCAAAAGAAAACATATAAAGCCAGTATGCCCCGATGCACTAATTATTAAAAGTAACTGCGGGGGATCGTATGCAGACGTGCTAAAAATAGTTAAAAGTGATCCACAGCTGAAACATGTTGGTAGCATGATAACAAAAGTCCGAAAGACTGCTAGTGGTGATCTTATTCTACAATCAGCAAAACCCACGGATACGTACACTAACGAGCTAAAAAGTGCGGTTAAGTCCGCGCTAGGTGAAAAGGCCTCGGTACAAACGCTAACAGCTGAAACGGCGATTGAAATAAGAGACTTGGACGAAATAACAAGTAAAAAAGAGCTGTGTACCGCTTTGGAGCAAAAGTTTGACGGAATACAGTTTGCCGAAACTAGAAAGTCACTAAGAGGTGCCTATTGCGGCACTAAAACAGCCACACTATTGCTTCCAGTCCCAGTAGCAAACAAATTACTAGCAGTCGGTAAAGTGCGAGTTGGTTGGGTAATTGCCCGTATACGCGTGAGAACACAGCCAATAAAATGCTTCAAATGCCTCGAGTTTGGACACTTATCTGGAAACTGCAAAAGTTCGGTTGATGTAAAAAATACATGTTTTAAATGTGGAGACCCGAACTACAAAGCTGCCGAGTGTAAAAAAGAACTAAAATGTGCAATATGTTCAAGAAGAAATGCGCCACAAGTGAAGAACAGAACCGGTAGCAGAGAGTGCCCATCTTATTTAGAGGCGTTAAAGAAAGCACGAGCACAATGAAATTCCTGCAATTAAACCTAAACCATTGCAAGGCTGCAGAAGAGCTTCTGGAGCAGTCGGTAGTAGAAAAAAATATCGACATAGCAATACTTAGTGAACCGTATAAGATCGGTAAAACCCCACTGTGGGCTAGTGACACTAACGGGAAATCAGCGGTATGGAGCTGTGCTAAAACGCCGATTGCGATTGAGCAATTAAAAGCGAAACCATGCTACGTTTGCGTTAGAATATCGAAGTTATTTTTATATAGTTATATACCGCCTAGTTATAGCCTTACGACGAACAAACGCCAAAGGAAGGGCTTTGCTCACATCATTATCAATGTTAGAAGTTACGCTTGTTTACACAGGCGATAAGCTTACCTTCCAAAGAGATGGAAGAGGGTCCACTATCGATCTTACCTTCGTTAGCAATACAATCTTTAGACGAACATCGTGGCATGTAAGCGAAGACTATACGCATAGCGACCACTAAGCTATCATATTTTCGATAAAAAACGATGTAGGGGTACAAAATATCTCGACTGTAAAACCAGTTGGCTGGAAGCTGCATACATTAGATGAAGAAGGTCTTAAGGTGATGGTAACTCATATAATCGATAAATTTGGCACACCAACTAATAAATGGTATTAAAGTACCATGCGACGCCTTGATGAGGAGAAAATCTGCATCTTCCCGACGCTTACCAGTGTATTGGTGGAACGAAGAGATTGCGTACTTACGCCGACAATGTAACAGCGCAAGGCGAAACTACCAGAGAGCCAGAAAGCGAAGCGCAAATTTTGCGGTGCAGCAAAGAGAATATAAAGAAAAGCGCACGTCGCTGAAACGGGCTATAAAAGCCCGAAGTCTATGTGACAGCGCAGATAAAGATCCCTGGGGTTTAGCATTCAAAGTCGTGGCCAAAAAGATACAAAAGTCATTAAAACCGAAAATTGCATGCCCTAGAGAGTTGGCAAAAATAGTAAGCGCACTTTTTCCAGCCCAACCACCCTTTGACCGGGAAACATTCCCCCCTACAGAAAACGAATCGTCCCCAGTTACGGCAGAAGAAGTTTTAATAGCCGTTAAAAGCCTAAAAGAAAAAAAGGCACCAGGTCCTATCCCCAACCACATATTGAAAATGACTGCAAATACCAACACCGAAGCGTTTGTACGCACGTATAATGAATGTCTTAAAGAAGGAATATATCCACCAATATGGAAGCGTCAATGACTGGTACTTCTACCAAAGGCCGGGAAACCCCCAGGTGACCCGTCAGCATACCGCCCAATATGCATGCTTGACACAGCCGGAAAACTGTTCGAACAAATTTTAAGCAATAGGCTGATTAAAGAAATAGAAGCAGGGGGAAACCTCTCAGAAACGCAGTTCGGATTTAGAAAAAAGCGATCAACAGTAGGCGCGGCTATGCTTGTTAAGAAGCGATAAGTGGAGTAAGATGGAAAGGCGGATCTAAGAAATATTGCCTGGTCATGACACTTGACGTTAAAACTGCGTTAAATTCCGCTAGCTGGAAGAAAATTGTCGAAGTGGTTTTCAAGTATCAAGATATTTGCGAAAAATAATAAGTAACTACTTGGAATATAGAGTCCTAGTATATAATACAGACGAAGGCAGCAAAGAGTATAATATATATATCCGGAGGAGTTCCTCAAGGATCCGTCCTTGGACCATTGCTCTGGAACATTATGTACGACGGCATTCTGCGCTTACAAACACCTACAGGGTCAAAAATTTTTGGTTTTGCGGACGATATTGCGGTGGTTATTGTTGCCAAGCATATAAAAGACGTTGAGCGAGAGGCAAATTTAATGACTGCGCAAATACAGAATTGGCTTGAAGAAAATGGCCTGCAGTTAGCCGAGCAGAAAACTGAGGCAGTGTTAATTAGCAGTAGAAAAATACTAGAATTTGTTAAAATTAAAGTTGGAGGCCATGAAATTGTTTCGAAAACTGCTCTGAAATATCTAGGCATTATGTTTGACGCTAGATTGGTATTTAAGACCCACCTAGAATACGCAGTCGAGAAAGCTGAGAAAGTTGCAGCAGC
This sequence comes from Philophylla caesio, assembly GCA_963971545.1. NCBI lineage: Eukaryota > Metazoa > Arthropoda > Insecta > Diptera > Tephritidae > Philophylla > Philophylla caesio. The sequence continues at coordinate 84,731,587 of OZ020604.1, forward strand.
GCTATCGAGGCTAATGGTAAATAAAGGAGGACCTAAGCAACAAAGTAGACAACTGTACGCTAGCGTAATACGGTCTGTCCTTCTATGCGGGGCATCAATCTGGTCGGCGGCGCTTGAAAAAGTTTCGTACGCACGAGAGATCAGATCACTGTATCGACTTTGCGCTATCCGGGTGTGCAGTGCGTTCAGAACAACGTCAGAAGATGCCGCCCTAGTAGTGGCTGGGCTCTGCCCAAATGAGATCCTGGTAAAAGAGGCTGCGATAACCCCATCGAACATTGCAGAACGTGAGGCGGTGAGGCGAAACTGTTTGCAGTTGTGGCAGAGGCGGTGGAGCGCTACGGGTAAGGTACGCTGGACACGTGGACTTATTCCTTCGTTAGATAAATGGTTAGAGAGGCAACACGGTGAAGTGGATTACCACCATACCCAAATATTGACAGGGCATGGCTGCTTTAAGTCCTATTTATATAAGTTTAAACATGATGATGACCCTTACTGCACCTTCTGTGCAAATCAGGTGGTTGAAGACGCTGAACACTGTTTTTTTGTCTGTCCGCGGTTTGCAATTGAAAGGGATGACTCGAGCACGAAGTTGGGGAAATCGCTTTCGGTTAAAAACCTGGTAGATACTATGCTCGAGTCTAAAGAAAATTGGTCCGTTGTCTGCAATATGGCGAAGAAAATCTTAACTAAACTGCGTCAAGCGGAGCAACTCCGCAGAAATTCATAGAAAGGCAATAGGCCGCTCCCCCTCCGCGAAGTAATACCTAACGGTAGTTCCACGGAGCGAGGGAAACGGAGCGGGGGTGGGTTTTTAGTGCGGTGAGTCGAAAGGCAAGTCCCACACTTCGGCTTTCAATGCTTTGTGCCACCTCTAGAAAAAAAAAAAAAACACCGCTATTTGCATACATCCAACACAAAAGACAAAGAAGACAAGCACATGATACCGGTCAGCTGATATCAACTTAGGCTCAAGCCGGAGGCGACACCTGTCGGCCAGTAGATTGGACTTAGCCATGAGCTGTTCATAGCGGTGGCCCTTTTCTTCTCCTCTTTTCCTCTTATTCTGCATCTCTGTTATGTGCATCTTTCTATTTATATTTCCTTTTTTTTTTTTGGCGGGAAGAAGAATACAAAAAACAAAACACCCTCCGACTGCCTACGCTGAATTATGAAATGTGTATTTCATATAACATTTCCATAATACACAGCGCCCAAGGTCGCTCGGTTCTGTATAAGTGCATCCACAAGCTGATAGCATAGGTGAACTCAGTTCAAGCGCCTAGCGAGTGCGACGTCTGCCGGTCGGTAGTCGAGATTCAGCCATCAGCTGTTCCAAGTTCCAAGTTTACAAGTGGTGGTCCGTTTGCCCTCTTCTTTTTCTCCTCTTCTCTTCGTTTTTGTGTTTACATTTTTTTTTTTGTTTTGCCTGGGAATTATGCGTTCGAGTTTACGAAATAAAATGAGATAATCCGCTAATTACCCTCTTGTATCGACAGCGGCGGCGGTTATTTGACTACTACTACAAGCAGGTTATTAATATGTACAATATACATTCACAATAATGAACAACTGAAGGTTGCCGGCCGCACGCACGATGAAAATTATACATATTTAATCAAAATCAATTAAATTGGGACTCATGTCCTCGACACCAGCAATTGCACACTCTTATAAAGGATGGTACCTGACCGATTTAGTACTGCGGCTCGAATTACCTTCTCCAGCATCAGGTTAAAGAAATCGCATTACAAAGAGTCACCCTGTCTGAAACCTCTGGAGAGGTTCTTCCCAATTCTGACGGAACTGGTGGTGTTGCTCAACGTCATTTTACATAGCCGTATAAGTTTTGCCGTGATCCCAAATTCAGACATTGCGGCATATAGGAAACTTCTTTTCGTGCTGTCGAAGGCGGCTTTGAAGTCGACAAAAAAATGGTGTGTGTCGATTCTTTTTTCTCGGGTCTTTTTCCAGATCTGGCGTACTGTGAATATCTAGTCGGGGTTAGATTTGCTAGGTCTAAAGCCACACTGATAAGGTCTAATCAGTTCGTTGACGGTAGGCTTAAGCCTTTCACACAATACTCTTGACAGAACCTTATACGCTATGTTAAGAAGACTAATCCCACGATAATTGGCACATACTGCAGAATCACCCTTTTTGTGGATTGGGCAGACCACACTTAAGTTTCAATCAGCAGACATGCGTTCTTCCGACCATATTCTAGAGATGAGCTCGTGCATGCACTTAACCAGTTCCTCTCCGCCGTACTTACATAACTCAGCTGGTAACCCGTCGGCCCCGGAGGCTTTGTTGTTCTTCAGCCGTGCTATCGCTTTCCGAATTTCGTCATAGTCGGGTAATGGTACATCACGCCCATCATCATTGATTGGGAATTCGGGTTCAACATATTCTCCAAAGTGGTTGCAGCTGCTTCCATTAAGCAGTGTGAAGAAGTGATCACTCCATAATTTAAGTATGATGTGGACATCAGTCACAGGTCGCCGTTTTCATTCTTACAGGAATTCGCCACGGTCTTGAAACCTTCTGTTAGCCGCCGTACTTTCTGTAAAAATTTAAGGGCGCTTTTCCTGTCGGCCAGCATCTCAAATTCTTCGCTCTCACGCATTTCGGCTTCTCTCTTTTTTTCACGAAAAATGCTCCTTGCTTCCTTCTTCAACTCACGATAACGCTCCCGCACAGCTTGCGTTGTGCCCGATCGCATTGTGGCCTTGTAGGCGGCGTCTTCACGTTCCGTAGCGGCGCGACATTCCTCGTCATACCAGTTGTTTTTCGGGCTTGCTGAAATCCGACTGATTCTTCAGCGCCGGTATGTAGACAGCGAGAAATATGGTTCCACTGCTCGGAAATATCATTCTGTTGATTATTGCTCTCAGAGAGTAGGAGAGCAAGTCGAGTGGCGAAGTTGGTAGCTGTCTGTTGCGATTGCAGCTTTCCGACGTCGAGCTGTCCTTGTGTTCATTTGCGTGCGCTTTTTACTGCACAGAGGCGCGTGCGGATCTTAGCAGCAACAAGAAAATGATCCGAGTCGATGTTGGCTCCTGGTTGGTGACAGCCACGAAGCTTGGTGAATCTTTTTATGCTGGAACCTGGTACTACAGGCTATTTTGTTTCGGGCCCCGGCGAAGTCGATCAGTCTCAATCCGTTATCGGACGCTTCGTCGAGGAGACTGAATTTTCAGACCTTGGAACCAAATATGCCCTTCTTGCCCTCCTTGGCATTGAAATCGCCAAGCACGATTTTTATATCGTGGTGGGGGCACCGCTCATACGTGCGGCCAAGGAGATCGTAGAAGCGATCTTTGGTCCCATCGTCCTTCTCTTCCGTCGGGGCGTAGGCGCAAATCAGAGAGATATTGAAGAATCTCAACTTGATGCGGATTGTGGCGAGACGTTCGTCCACCGGAGTGAACGACAGTACTTTACGGCGCAGTCTCTCTCCCACCACAAATCCGACACCAAGTTTGCGCTCCTTTTCATGACAGCTTTAGTAGATGTCGCAAGGGCCTATCCACTTTTTCCCTTGCCCCGTCCATCGCATTTCATGGATGGCGGTGATTACAGCCTTCGCTCTGCCGAGGACATCTACCAGCCGGGCAGAGGCACCTTCCCAATTAAGGGTTCGGACATTCCAGGCGCATGCCCTCAAATCATGGTCCTTAAAACGTTTGCCGTGGTCGTCATCTAAAAAGGGGGGGTCCTTTCTGAGGCTTTGATTTACTTTTCATTGGAAGTGTTTTTTTTACGTGGCGGGTTCCAAGCCCTGCGCACAACCCATTGCTAGGTGTTGAAATTTTAAATTCGTTTATATAGCGAGCCGCTTGTCCAAGACAGACGCCCGCTTGCAGCCGCACCTTCTAGTGAACAGACGCTGCGGACTTTAGTGGACCCTTAAACCGAATATGTCGGAGTGGCTCCACTAAAGCTCCCTCTCTATTAGCCGTGACCCATGGCTCTACACGGGTTGGTTACCGTATCTCGTACATGGGTTGCTCACGTTGCCCAGGGTGCACGAACGTGGACGTAAGAGTAGGGATTGAGTACAGCCGTGCAACTGTAACCGCATACCCAGAAGCACCACTGTACCCCATTGCAGCCCTATACAAAAGAACTTAGAAACTTAAAAAATAAAAAGTCGCGATCTTTTAAATTATATAAGTTAACTGGGTTACACACTGATTATATTAAGTACTCAATTCTACGACACAGCTACTTTCATTTGAATAAAAAATGCTACATATCTTATTTATGAAAGATTAAAAGTAATTTAATACAAAATCCTAAATCATTTTATGATTTTGTTAACTCGAAGCGCAGAGTAAATGGTTTTCCGTCAGCCAAGAAACATCAAAACGTCGTGTCAAATGACAGTCAATTCATCTCGAATTTGTTGGACCAGTTCTTCAGGTCCAATTATTCTATCAACTCGCCTACAAACAAAGATTATCCATATAAACTCTGTCCGATGACCACCGCTATCATTTCTGCTATATCTCCCGAAGAAGTGTTTCATTACTTAAGTACCCTAAATGAGTCTTATAAGTCCGACCCCGATTTGATCCCAACCTGCTTCCTTTAAACATGTGCTGAATATCTATTTGAACCATTAATGAATTTATTTAACTTATCTCTTAAATTTGGAGTCTTCCCATTGGCATGGAAGGAATCGTTCATTATACCCCTACACAAAATTGGAAGTAGGTCCTCTATAGAAAATTATCGGGGCGTAGCAAAGCTTTCTGCGATTCCAAAATTATTTGAAGCAATTGTGATTGACCGTTTAACATTTTCCATATCTTCTGCTATTTCTTGCACGCAACATGGTTTCTCTAAAGGAAAATCGACTATTACAAACTTACTTGAGTTTACTACTCATGTATCGAACGGATTTAGAGAAACTATGCATACCGATGTTATATACACCGATTTTAGTAAAGCATTCGATAAAGTAAATCACTCCTTACTTGTCCATAAACTCTATCTCCTTGGTTTTCAATCTAATCTTCTTCGTTGGATATCTTCTTTTCTGCACGACAGAACACAACGAGTCCTTTTTAAAAATACTTCTTCGAGCATTATTCATGTATGATCAGGGGTACCACAAGGAAGTCACCTTGTAAAGTAATGTAAAGCTTTTAAAATCATTTAACACTGTTGATGAAAGGTATTTACTACAAGCGGACTTAAATAGCATGTTTAATTGGTGTGAAGTAAATGGTATGCCGTTAAATCTTAAAAAAAGTAAAGTAATGTGCTTTTCTCGCAGGGCAGTTCAACCAGCTTCTGGCCTGACATAAGTAACTACAATCTTGAACAAGTATTTATCTTAGTTGACCTGGGTATCAGAATGGACCCAAAACTTAACTTTAATCTTCATATCAATGCTACAATCAACAAAGCTAAGGGTGTTTTGCGTTTGTAAAACGCGGGTCAAAAGAATTCAGTGTCCCCTGCATTACGAAAGCTCTTTTCACAACGTTAGTGCGGCCAATACTAGAATACGGTTCCATCGATTGGAACCCGCACTATAAAGTTAATTCTGACCGTAGAGTCAATTAAAAAAAAATTTCTGCTTTTTGCTTTAAGAAGTTTTCGCAGGGATTCTCAATATAACCTGCCACCCTATATTAACCGTTTAAAACTTATTAATCTTCCTACGCTTGCTAGTCGCAGAGAAATGCTAAGCATTATATTTTTAGTCAGGTTACTGACAGGCTTGACGTCTAGCCCACCTCTTCTGGCCAAAGTGAAGTGGAACGTTCCCTCCCGAATTTCCAGACATTACCGGCCTCTTTTTCTGAAACCTTGCACAAATAATTTTGAATTAAATGAGCCACTCTGTTGTTTATGCCAGGACTTTAACTTCCCCTCCGGTTCCTTTGATATTTCCGACTCACTTTTTTACATAAAGAATACCATACTTTGTACTCTCAATAGATGATGGATTACATACACAATTTCGCTTTAAAACCACTTTTACTATCCAAATTAATTTAAATTTAAAATCAGCTGATGAACTTTTATGCTGAACAATTTTAGAGTCTCGACACCCCACCTGCCTTTCATGTTTAATCCGAGCGTCATGTGGATGCGCCCCTCATGTCGGTTGGGCGGGAATGGAGGGTAAAAACCGTTCTGATTATTATTATAAAAATATACAGCAAGACATACAGCAAAACTTGGAGAAAAACATACAGCGAGACATGCAGCAGGGCATCGAAAAAAATATACAGCAAATCACAGAAAAAATATACAGCAAAACGTCGAAAAAAATTTACAGCGAGACATGCAGCCACATTTAGAAGAGAATATGCAGCAAATCGTCGAAAAAAATGCTCAGCGAGACTTACAGCGCAACTTAGAGCAAAATATGCAGCGCTATATACAGCAAAATGTATGGCTAAATGACCAGCAACATAAATCAACGAGCGATATTGGAGACGAGCCACCACATTCCGTTCGACAAAAACAAAGATTGCTAACAACGATCTTAGCAAAACAACAGCAATCATCGCTAAACAGTAATGCAACACAACAGATGTTCGACGGCGGCCGTAGTGGAGGCTATGTGTCTGACGAACACGTTCGCAACAAAGAGTTCGAGTTACTAGTCAGAGAGAATGAATTGCTGAGATGAGAAAACGAACTAATAAAAAAGAAAGAGAAATGCTGACGGCCGACAGCAAATTGGAATACAAGCAGCATGATGCTGTGTCGCTAAAATCTATGGGCAATTACCCAGCAAAAACACTTTCGGTTAAATTACGTATGATATACCAGAGAGCTCTACCAGAGGATTCAGGTAAAGTTTCTATGAGATTCTTAAGGCCAAGTTGACAATTCTACCCGAATCTCTTACATTTCATCTCTTTCTATCTCATGCAATATAGTATATTTGCAAAAAATATGTATGTAGATACCGCTTACTCATTGTAGTACTAACAGTGATATCACGGTATAAATACCCGAAACAACTGTGGGAATTGCAGTTTCGGTTAGTCGCGTCTTGTAGCGTATATTGCTGACTACGATGGCACGTTTCTGGACCGCACAGCTAATAGACTTACAAAAAATGTATACACTCTCCAACAACATGTATCGTACATTGTTTGCGACAAAACTTATTGGCAAAGCACAAGCAAGGCTGCATTCGAGACACAGTTCGCCGCGTGCGCATGTTCGCAAACTACTGCAACAATTTTGCCAATTGTTCGGGACTAAAAAATCTAAGATTCAGTTAAGAAAAACATTTGAGGCACGCAAATGGCAGTATGACGGAAATTTTGCAGATTATTTTAACGACGAGCTGTCACTGGCGGATAAATTTTCTATTGAAGATGACGAATTGATCGACTACGTTGTGGATGGCATACCAGACGTGCAGGTCCGTACGCAAGTATCGATGCAGGCATTAATGAAGAAGGAATAGCTACTACGGCGCAGTCTCTCTCCCACCACAAATCCGACACCAAGTTTGCGCTCCTTTTCATGACAGCTTTAGTAGATGTCGCAAGGGCCTATCCACTTTTTCCCTTGCCCCGTCCATCGCATTTCATGGATGGCGGTGATTACAGCCTTCGCTCTGCCGAGGACATCTACCAGCCGGGCAGAGGCACCTTCCCAATTAAGGGTTCGGACATTCCAGGCGCATGCCCTCAAATCATGGTCCTTAAAACGTTTGCCGTGGTCGTCATCTAAAAAGGGGGGGTCCTTTCTGAGGCTTTGATTTACTTTTCATTGGAAGTGTTTTTTTTACGTGGCGGGTTCCAAGCCCTGCGCACAACCCATTGCTAGGTGTTGAAATTTTAAATTCGTTTATATAGCGAGCCGCTTGTCCAAGACAGACGCCCGCTTGCAGCCGCACCTTCTAGTGAACAGACGCTGCGGACTTTAGTGGACCCTTAAACCGAATATGTCGGAGTGGCTCCACTAAAGCTCCCTCTCTATTAGCCGTGACCCATGGCTCTACACGGGTTGGTTACCGTATCTCGTACATGGGTTGCTCACGTTGCCCAGGGTGCACGAACGTGGACGTAAGAGTAGGGATTGAGTACAGCCGTGCAACTGTAACCGCATACCCAGAAGCACCACTGTACCCCATTGCAGCCCTATACAAAAGAACTTAGAAACTTAAAAAATAAAAAGTCGCGATCTTTTAAATTATATAAGTTAACTGGGTTACACACTGATTATATTAAGTACTCAATTCTACGACACAGCTACTTTCATTTGAATAAAAAATGCTACATATCTTATTTATGAAAGATTAAAAGTAATTTAATACAAAATCCTAAATCATTTTATGATTTTGTTAACTCGAAGGGCAGAGTAAATGGTTTTCCGTCAGCCAAGAAACATCAAAACGTCGTGTCAAATGACAGTCAATTCATCTCGAATTTGTTGGACCAGTTCTTCAGGTCCAATTATTCTATCAACTCGCCTACAAACAAAGATTATCCATATAAACTCTGTCCGATGACCACCGCTATCATTTCTGCTATATCTCCCGAAGAAGTGTTTCATTACTTAAGTACCCTAAATGAGTCTTATAAGTCCGACCCCGATTTGATCCCAACCTGCTTCCTTTAAACATGTGCTGAATATCTATTTGAACCATTAATGAATTTATTTAACTTATCTCTTAAATTTGGAGTCTTCCCATTGGCATGGAAGGAATCGTTCATTATACCCCTACACAAAATTGGAAGTAGGTCCTCTATAGAAAATTATCGGGGCGTAGCAAAGCTTTCTGCGATTCCAAAATTATTTGAAGCAATTGTGATTGACCGTTTAACATTTTCCATATCTTCTGCTATTTCTTGCACGCAACATGGTTTCTCTAAAGGAAAATCGACTATTACAAACTTACTTGAGTTTACTACTCATGTATCGAACGGATTTAGAGAAACTATGCATACCGATGTTATATACACCGATTTTAGTAAAGCATTCGATAAAGTAAATCACTCCTTACTTGTCCATAAACTCTATCTCCTTGGTTTTCAATCTAATCTTCTTCGTTGGATATCTTCTTTTCTGCACGACAGAACACAACGAGTCCTTTTTAAAAATACTTCTTCGAGCATTATTCATGTATGATCAGGGGTACCACAAGGAAGTCACCTTGTAAAGTAATGTAAAGCTTTTAAAATCATTTAACACTGTTGATGAAAGGTATTTACTACAAGCGGACTTAAATAGCATGTTTAATTGGTGTGAAGTAAATGGTATGCCGTTAAATCTTAAAAAAAGTAAAGTAATGTGCTTTTCTCGCAGGGCAGTTCAACCAGCTTCTGGCCTGACATAAGTAACTACAATCTTGAACAAGTATTTATCTTAGTTGACCTGGGTCTCAGAATGGACCCAAAACTTAACTTTAATCTTCATATCAATGCTACAATCAACAAAGCTAAGGGTGTTTTGCGTTTGTAAAACGCGGGTCAAAAGAATTCAGTGTGACCTGCATTACGAAAGCTCTTTTCACAACGTTAGTGCGGCCAATACTAGAATACGGTTCCATCGATTGGAACCCGCACTATAAAGTTAATTCTGACCGTAGAGTCAATTAAAAAAAAATTTCTGCTTTTTGCTTTAAGAAGTTTTCGCAGGGATTCTCAATATAACCTGCCACCCTATATTAACCGTTTAAAACTTATTAATCTTCCTACGCTTGCTAGTCGCAGAGAAATGCTAAGCATTATATTTTTAGTCAGGTTACTGACAGGCTTGACGTCTAGCCCACCTCTTCTGGCCAAAGTGAAGTGGAACGTTCCCTCCCGAATTTCCAGACATTACCGGCCTCTTTTTCTGAAACCTTGCACAAATAATTTTGAATTAAATGAGCCACTCTGTTGTTTATGCCAGGACTTTAACTTCCCCTCCGGTTCCTTTGATATTTCCGACTCACTTTTTTACATAAAGAATACCATACTTTGTACTCTCAATAGATGATGGATTACATACACAATTTCGCTTTAAAACCACTTTTACTATCCAAATTAATTTAAATTTAAAATCAGCTGATGAACTTTTATGCTGAACAATTTTAGAGTCTCGACACCCCACCTGCCTTTCATGTTTAATCCGAGCGTCATGTGGATGCGCCCCTCATGTCGGTTGGGCGGGAATGGAGGGTAAAAACCGTTCTGATTATTATTATAAAAATATACAGCAAGACATACAGCAAAACTTGGAGAAAAACATACAGCGAGACATGCAGCAGGGCATCGAAAAAAATATACAGCAAATCACAGAAAAAATATACAGCAAAACGTCGAAAAAAATTTACAGCGAGACATGCAGCCACATTTAGAAGAGAATATGCAGCAAATCGTCGAAAAAAATGCTCAGCGAGACTTACAGCGCAACTTAGAGCAAAATATGCAGCGCTATATACAGCAAAATGTATGGCTAAATGACCAGCAACATAAATCAACGAGCGATATTGGAGACGAGCCACCACATTCCGTTCGACAAAAACAAAGATTGCTAACAACGATCTTAGCAAAACAACAGCAATCATCGCTAAACAGTAATGCAACACAACAGATGTTCGACGGCGGCCGTAGTGGAGGCTATGTGTCTGACGAACACGTTCGCAACAAAGAGTTCGAGTTACTAGTCAGAGAGAATGAATTGCTGAGATGAGAAAACGAACTAATAAAAAAGAAAGAGAAATGCTGACGGCCGACAGCAAATTGGAATACAAGCAGCATGATGCTGTGTCGCTAAAATCTATGGGCAATTACCCAGCAAAAACACTTTCGGTTAAATTACGTATGATATACCAGAGAGCTCTACCAGAGGATTCAGGTAAAGTTTCTATGAGATTCTTAAGGCCAAGTTGACAATTCTACCCGAATCTCTTACATTTCATCTCTTTCTATCTCATGCAATATAGTATATTTGCAAAAAATATGTATGTAGATACCGCTTACTCATTGTAGTACTAACAGTGATATCACGGTATAAATACCCGAAACAACTGTGGGAATTGCAGTTTCGGTTAGTCGCGTCTTGTAGCGTATATTGCTGACTACGATGGCACGTTTCTGGACCGCACAGCTAATAGACTTACAAAAAATGTATACACTCTCCAACAACATGTATCGTACATTGTTTGCGACAAAACTTATTGGCAAAGCACAAGCAAGGCTGCATTCGAGACACAGTTCGCCGCGTGCGCATGTTCGCAAACTACTGCAACAATTTTGCCAATTGTTCGGGACTAAAAAATCTAAGATTCAGTTAAGAAAAACATTTGAGGCACGCAAATGGCAGTATGACGGAAATTTTGCAGATTATTTTAACGACGAGCTGTCACTGGCGGATAAATTTTCTATTGAAGATGACGAATTGATCGACTACGTTGTGGATGGCATACCAGACGTGCAGGTCCGTACGCAAGTATCGATGCAGGCATTAATGAAGAAGGAATAGCTACTCAAGGCGATTTCAAATGTAAAGCTACAGAAACCATCTACAGCTGGACAGCAGGCCAAGTCAAAATTAGGATCCGACGTTGGAGGCACAGGCGGTAAACTTACGGTGAGGTGTTACAACTGTAACTCCGTTGGACATAACGCAGCACATGGTAATAAGCCCATATGACAGCCAGGGACATGCTATTTACGCTTGTGGCGACGTTGGCCATTCGGTGTGAAGCTGCTTCCAAAATAAGAAGAAAATGTCGGCGGAACCAAAACACGATTATGTAAGAACGTTTAAGTTTTGTTTAGTTAAAGATAGTAATTTTGATGTCAATTTAGAATGCTTGATAGATTCCGTCAGCCCAGGCAGTCTAATTAAGAAAGCGTTTGTTCCAAGTGAAGCTGATTTGATACAAATGAAAAACGAAATATTTTTTGGAACTAAAAACTTACGGCAACATTTTATGTTGCGTTAAATTAATAAATAAAAATGTGGAAATTGAACTAATTGTGGTTGACGATGACTCTATGAAGCATTCTGTTTTATTAGGCCGAGATTTTTTGAAAAACACTAATGGTAGAATTCTGTGGTGTGAATCTAAAATTACTGAAAATTTGAGAAGAAAAAAAAAATATAAATATTAAGAAGTTCGAAAATAAATGCATTGCTAAAAGCAGCGTCATGTATTGTTCAAAAGAGTCAAAAACAAAAATTATTGAAGATAGTGACGATTTTGTAAAACAAATTATGTCTATCAATTTAAGTCCACATGTTAATGAATCTAACTCAAATGTTGGAGAAAAGGTTAGCCAGGAATATAAAATTTTATTTGCCAATATTTTCAGGAACACATACTTACAGACGAAGTGCCCAAAAGAACCTGCAGTACAAGTAGAAATGAATCTTAGACTAGAAAATATAATGCCTTTTAACTGTCCTCCGCGAAGGTTATCTTACGCAGAAAAACAAGAATTACAGAAAATTTTAGACGATTACTTAGAATAGGGCATTATTAGAATAAGTGAGTCAGAATTTACGTCTCCAATCGTGCAAGTGAAAAAGAAAACCGGCGAGTTGAGACTTTGTGTAGATTTCAGAAACCTAAAAAAATTTACAGCCAAATACAATTATCCCTTTAATCAACGACTTGTTAGAAAGGTTAGGAAGCAAAAACATTTTTACGAAGTTGAATTTAAGGAATGGCTTCTTCCATGTTCGTATGGCCGAAGAATCTGTCAAGTACACGTCTTTTTGGGACCTTTGGGACAATGTGAGGTCTCGAGGCCATACAAAACTTCCCTGTTCCAAACGAAGTTCATGCCGTGCAAAGTTTTTTTAGTTTATGCTCATACTTTTGACGTTTTATCAAAGACTTTTCGATCATAACCAAACCACTATATGACTTGACTAAGAAAGATAAGAAATTTGCGTTTGATACAGAAGAATTAGAAACGATTGAAATCTTAAAGAAAAAACTTTTGAAGTCGCCAGTGAAAGCCCCTTTCGATCCGTCGGCTGAAACTGAGTTACATTGCGATGCTAGTTCTTTAGGTTTTGGAGCGGTGCTAGTCCAGAAGAAAGAAGACAATAAGTGGCATTCAATATTTTATTATTCGAAAAGGGCAACAGAGGCAGAGTCAAAGTTTCACAGTTACGAACTAGAAACACTAGCTATAATTTATGCGTTGAGGAGATTTGGAGTATATTTGTAGGGCAGAAAATTTAAAATAATTACAGACTGCAACTCGTTAACAATGACGTTGAATAAAAACGAATTAAATCCCAGAATAACTAGGTGGGCGTTGGAAATGCAAAATTTTACTACGTTGTAGAACATCGTTCCGGAAAACGAATGATGCACATTGATGCGCTAAGTAGAAGTCAGTGCATTATGGTTATCGAGACAAACACGTTCGAAGAAAACCTTGCCATATGTCAAAATAAGGATTCAGAGATAGTAAGACTGAAAAAGCAGCTGCAGAATTCCGAACACAAGTTTAACGAGATGAGAAATTCGATTATATATAAGAAACTAGAGAACAATTTTCTGTTTTACGTACCTGAAGCAATGGAACCACACGTAATTTATAAGTACCTTGACGAAATGGGTCATGTCGGTATTAGCAAAGTAGTAGAGCTAATAAAAAGAAGCTACTGGTTTCCGAATATTAAAAGAAAAGTTGAGGAGCACATCACAAACTGCCTTTTCAGCAAAGAGCGGTAAAGTCGAAGGGCTTCTACATATTATTACAAAGCCACAAAACCTGTTCGAGACGCTTCACATAGATCACTATGGACCGGTAGACAAAAACATCGCCAAAAAGCATCTGTTTGTTGTGATAGATGCATGCAAAAAATTCGTTAAGTTATATGCAACAAAAACTACAGCAACAAAAGAAGTGATTACAGCGCTTGCAGCATACTTTAGGTACTATAGTAGGCCAAAATACATTGTTTCGGATAGAGGCGCAAGGTTTACGTCCAACGAATTTGCCCAATTCATGATATACAACAACGTTCAGCATGTAAAGATCGCGACTGGTTCGCCGCAAGCCAATGGTCAAGACGAGAGGACAAACCGTAACTTAGGGCATATGATTGCAAAACTCTCTGATACCGAAAATAATGTAAGCTGGGAAAAAGTTATAGAAACCGTAGAATTTACGTTAAATAATACAACGCATAGAATATTAGGAGAACACCCGAGTATTATTCTGTTTGGAGTAAACCAAAAGGGTAAAGTTGTTGATAACTTAAGCGAAAACTTGGTCGATTTTAAAAAAGGAAATAGAAATTTAAACGAAATTAGAGTGAAAGCACAAGTAAATTAAAAACAATCACAAGAATACAACAAAAGATACGTTAATGCAAAAAGGAAAGAGCCTGTAAAGTATAAAATAGGAGACTATGTTGTTATTAAAAATCTTGACTGCAGTGTAGGCGCTGCTAGAAAATTTGTACCAAAATATAAAGGTCCTTACAGAATCACAAAAGTTTTGGAAAATGATCGATATTTGCTAGAAGACGTTGAAGGTTTTTAACAAACGCGAATACCATATAAAGGAGTTTGGGCAACACAAAATATTAAGTACCGGTTCAAGGGCGGAGATGTGACAGGAAGCGTAAGTATGATTTAAGAAGTAGGGCTAAGAATACAGATTATTTATAACTACGGAAGGAACAGGTGATGCTTGTCGTCAGGATGGCCGAATTGTAGTATACTCGTGTAGGCACACCCTAGTGCATATGTATGTTAAGATACGTAGTATATAAGCATACCTTAGCGTGTAAGTATGTAAGCTTACCTTATCGTGTAAGTTAACAGCGCGATACATAATACATAATTTACGCTATTGTACATAGTATCGATCTAGACTATTCCTTCATTTCGCTTTTTTACATTTTTCGTTAAGTATATATATATATGTATATATATGTATACAAGTTAAAGAGTTTGCTAAGCGATGCAGTTAGGACGAATGAGTCAGTAATAAAGCAACCACCAAACATTGTAAACGTGCCGTTTTATTATTTTCTAATAAACCTTTACTCGCTACACCATTATAGTTTGAAATGGGTTACGCTTTCTGAGATTATGCGAAACTGGAGTACTGACCAATTATATATTGATATCTGACTAAAGATTAGTTGGCAACAAATTATATGACCAGAATAAATTATTTAAATTAAAACCCCACCTGCTTTATCGAAGCCATGATAGTAGCTGTGAAAGTACTCCGAGGAGCATATATTTTCATGCAACCATGGCTCGGTTATAGCAATTATGTCATATTCATGTAATGAGACACGGCGATAGAACTGTTTTAGTTCGCATTCCGCTGTCATTCTGGTAATATAATGAATATTCGGCATGAGATAAAAACAATTGCTGAAAAAACTTGCCTTTTGACCAAAGCGCTAAATTTAGTAAAGTGTCATAATGAATTGAGGAAATTCCTAGTTAAAAAGTGATTATTTTCAAGGACTCAACAGATACATCCTTCTTAAACGTACATGCTGATATAACCTGAAGCAACTGAACGTTTAAACGATGATAAACGTAGTCATTTTATCGTATGTGCAGCTAACTTTGCAGAGTAGTATCAGAGGCAGCAGCACCGTCTGTAAACGCGGTTGGTTTTGTTTGTATGTTTGTATGTTTGTAAGCATACAATTGTTTGTCCTTAAATTCAATGCTTTAAAGTGATTTTATTTAAAATAATGTTATTAAACATGAAGTGCAAGGTTTATCTATGATACGGGGCTATAAAACTTGCTAAAAATGATGTTAAGGTGTAGATGCAAGTTAAGCTTTTAGTGTTTCCCAATGTTACTCTGCAGTGTTATTTTAAAGGTCTCCAATTAAAGACATTTATTGAAATATAAATATGTTGCATAAAGTGCCAAATTAAAAAAAAAATTTTAAATTTACCAATTTTAGCAGAACCTAACCTCACATTTTTGTTTGGAGTTTCTTCCGATTCTCAGTCAATCCATGTTCGTGACGTTGCACGAATTTTGCTTCACATATTTTTTCGTCGGGAAGGTGCAATCTTGTATTCTATCGTTTTTGGCTGCGGAAGAGGGCGCAACATTTGCGATTACAGCGGACGAATGAGAGTTAATTTGATTTTATGCACGTTTGCTTTTCTATCATTGTATCCACATACTTGTAAACAACCAAGACGTTCTTTACCCTTATCAGCACTTATATGTATAATGAATTGATTTTATATTCGAATGTAGTTCTTTAGTTTTTTTCAAAAAAAAAAATGTTTGTCCGCTTGAAGACACTGAGTCATTATCATTGTACGAACATGCTCTTAATATTGGCGGAATATTGAACATTATTTTTCATTTCGCTTTTGAATATACGACGACTTAGGCAATTGTCGTTCAGAAGATATATGAGCAATACGATTCATTTAAGCAGGAACTGATGAGTTAGTTGATTCTACATATTTAGATATCTCTCTGTCAGCCCGAACAACGGTAAGAGTGGGAGATCGGATAGATTTTCCACGAACTACCACATAGGTTTATATCTTAATCAGCTGGAAAAACACCAAAACAATGCAAATGAAAAAACTCGTTACATTAGTCCGACTGCTCTTTAGATTGGTTGCGATCAACCTTTTGCCCACATACAAAAGGCATTTTATACATATCAATTACATACATAGAGAGAGTGCGGGAGTGAAGGTTGTGTTTGTGTCGTTCCGTGATCTTATACTGTTTAATCGGGTTAACGCGAAAATTTAAAAACCAAATCATGGTGTAATTGAGGAAGAAAGCTGGCGGATTCGGCCCTGGAATGGAGACACCATAAATAACGATAAGTGCCATAAATTTATAAATTTATCAGTTTGTCTGTACACGTATGTATGTTATGTGGTTTGTTAATTTTATGTTCCACATTACTTCTTCCCCATCCCACTCTTCGAGTAAACTGTTCTAGCTGCCGTTGAACGGACGGAGAGTGGGGAAGAAAGGAAAAAAAAAAAAACCAGCTGATGCTAAATGGGCGCACTCAACTACCGGCCAGCAGGTGTCACCCTGCTCTTCGCCCAGCTGATCTCTCTCTCCTTACAGTGCCCTGTTTGTCGTATCTTGCCCTTGTGTGTTATGTCCCCGTCTTGTTTGTCTATCTATTTGTTTTTCTCGTCCCGCAGCGCTACCGCTGCGAGGTGGGGATGGGGGATGGATGCATACGGCAAATCGCAAATCAATCAACCCTCTTTGCCGGTACCGCCGGGTTCTTGCATGCGTGCGTGTGTGCGTGTGTGCCTGTGTGCGCGACGCTACACACTGCCGGCTAACCCTTCCGAGCACCGTGTATCGCATGAGCAACGCGTTCAAAACATATTAATAGTTTCTATTGCCCCTTATCTACAAAAGGAAAACTAATTCAACTTGGATCAATGTAAATGCTTTTTTTTGTTTTTTTTTAAATAATACCTTTTCTTATTTTCGTATTAACAGGAATTCCGACACGTAAACTAAATTAACTAAATTAAAACTAAACTAAATTAAAATTTTTCTCAAACAAAAAATTTACTTCATACCTTAGATTTTGGTCTATTTATTAAAACTAAATCAACCCACATTTCACCTTTTGTTGAACCATGTTCATTATTTGCATATTTACTTAATTTCTTAAACTCAAACTGTACTTAAATTAAACTCCAATTTAGTCACTAAGGACTGATGAAAAGCGCGCGCACGAAACGATGAACCGGGTGGAAAACGTAGAAAAGGGCACTGACCCATTTAAGAGAAGTGCAAGGCTTGCGCATTCTCCCCCGCTAACTCCCATGGGAGGAGCAGCCTTATTCGAGACGGCGCAAGGTACGAAGGAGACTGATTCAGCCAAAATCCAGGCTGGAACGTCAACCAACAAAAGAGAAAGCTCTTTTTGCAAGCTTGGGGTCGAGATGCTCGTAGAAAACGAAGGTAAACGCCGGACCATCCACCAACCGATGAGAGATGCTATCAGCAAAATCAAGCTTTTGTACAACCAAGCAAAAATGGTGAGTTGCAGATGCAGCACCTATGGCGAAGCGAGCTCTGATAACAGCACGCAGACTTCGCCATGGTTCAGAGCCCCATTGGAACAACCTCGGAGGAAAGCAGGTGCAGAAGCTGCTGGCCCGCCTGTAAGTAAACGGACTAAGCAGTGCCCTAAGAACCAACCCCAGGCAAGCTCTAAAAGAGAAGTCACTGCCCAGGCTACAGTACAGCCAGCCAAGAAAATAAAACTCAACGAATGGGTTAAAGTAAAGACGAAGGCCAAGAACGACAAAAAAGTTGGTAGAGCAAATACAATTAAAAAAACAAGACCTGATGCGATTGTCATTGAAAAAACAGGACAGACGTCCTATGCTGACATACTTAAAAAAATTAAAATGGACGATAAGTTCAAGGGATACGCTGACTCAGTGTCAAAAATCAGACGCACACAGAAGGGAGATCTTCTGATAGAGCTAACAAAAGCCTGCCAAAATTCAACTGACTTAAAAACTATCGTAGGAGCGGCGATAGGAGGCGAGGCCTCGGTCAAAGCACTGACGCACCGCATAACACTGGAGTGCAAGGATATAGACGAGGTTACTTCTAAAGATGAGGTACACTGCGCTATAAAAGCCCTCCCAGGGCTAGAAGATATTAATATATCAGACATCGTGGGGCTAAGGGCTGCATATGCTGGAACTCAAACAGCTACCCTTAGCTTGCCAGCTCAAACAGCCCAGAAGCTTCTCCAGGTTGGCAAAATTAAAATAGGGTGGGTCATCTGCCGTATACGTGAACGTGTGCTCTTGCAAAAGTGCTTTAAATGCCTGGAGTATGGTCACGTGTCTCGAAACTGCACTAGCGAGATAGATAGATCGAAGCAATGCAGAAAATGCGGCGTCGAGGGACATTTCGCAAAAGACTGCAAAAACAGCCCACACTGCGTCTTGTGCAAATCAAATAATAGGGATAACATTGACCATGTAGCAGGTAGCTATAAATGCGCTGCTTTCAGGAAGGCCTTAGCTAACCGACGCATATGAGAATTATACAAATAAATTTAAATCACTGCGAAGCTGCGCAAGATCTATTATCGCAGACGGTGAAAGATATAAGAGCTGACTTGGCAATCATCAGCGAACCGTACAAGTGCAAAGATGATGGAGCTTGGGCCAGCGACAAGAAAAATAGCACAGCTATCTGGCTTTGCGGTGCATATGCATACCAAGAGATGCATAGCGCGGAAGAAGGATTCGTGCGTTGCAAAATAAATGGAACACACATCATCAGTTGCTATGCAAGGCCAAGCCTCTCAAAAACAGAGTACCAAAAACTTTTGTGCGATATTGCCCTGGAAGCTCGCGGCAAGTCTCCATTAATCATCGCAGGGGACTTCAATGCCTGGGCAATAGAATGGGGCAGTAGAGTAACAAATAAGAGAGGTGAAATGCTGCTGGAAACATTTGCCCAGCTTGATGCCACGATCCTAAATACCGGATCTGTGCTAACCTTCAGAAAAATGGGAACGGGTCTATAATAGATATATCCCTCGCAAGCGATTCACTGGCCAACAAAATCAAATGGAGGGTAAGCGAGGAGTACACCCATAGTGATCACCAAGCCATTATAATGGACATAGCAGAGGAGAGACAAAAGCTAAAGCCAAAGTTCACAGGGCCAAAATGGAAAGAATCTATGCTCGATAATGATGCTTTGGAGTATATAATCGAAGAGTATAAATCCATAGAAGGGCCGGCAGAAGACGTTGTGAGTAACTTAGCTTTGGGCCTAACTGAAGCATGCGATGCGTCGATGCCAAGAAGGTCACTTAACAAGAAATTCGTCCCGTGCTATTGGTGGAACAGGAATATAGCACTGATAAGAAAGAAATGTCTCAGTGCAAGACGTAAAATGCAACGCAGCAGAGGAAGTTCTGAATTTCCCGAAAACCTAGCTGCTCTGAGGAAGGCAAGGAAAGGCCTTAAAGCAGCCATAAATGCAAGCAAACAGGAACATTTTAGAAAAAATTGCGACGAAGCAGACATCAATCCCTGGGGCACCGCTTACAGAGTAGTGCTATCAAAAGCAAAAAGCGTAAAGTCACCAAACATTACTTGCCCAGTAAGGTTGAGAAATATCATAACAACCCTTTTTCCTCAAAGGGTCGAAGACATCCCATCAGTCTTTCCACGTTATGAAACAAGTGAAATCCCAAGGGTAACTGAAGAGGAGTTGCTAACTGCATGCACGAAGATCCAAAATTGTAAAGCTCCAGGGCCGGACGGTATACCAAATAAGGCCCTGAAAGCCGTTATCATAAAGCGCCCAGAAATATTTGTGCATGCATTCAACGCGTGTCTTATTGAAGTCTGTTTCCCAGCAACTTGGAAAAAGCAAACATTAGAGCTGCTACCTAAAGGCAACAAGCCCCCAGATGAGCCGTCGTCGTACCGTCCGATATGTTTACTAGACACGCTTGGAAAAATTCTTGAAAGAATAGTATGCAACAGACTTACGTCGTTCGCCGAAGAAAATGGGTTCCTGTCGATAAACCAGTTCGGCTTCAGAAAATCCCGTTCCACGATAGATGCAATCAAAACAGTAGTTGACGTTGCGGCTAAAGCAATAGAAGGCACAAGGTGGCGTGGCGGGAAAAAAGAATACTGCGCCATTGTAACATTAGACGTTAAAAACGCTTTCAATACCGCAAGCTGGCGAAACATCATGGATACATTATTAAGAAAAGGCACTCCAAGTTATATCCTCAAAATTATAGGAAGCTATTTTTCGCACCGGAAACTCCTCTACAGAAGCGATAACGGCCCAGAGGTTTATGACGTAAAAGCAGGCGTCCCACAAGGATCAGTCCTTGGACCACTTTTGTGGAACCTTATGTACGACGGCGTCTTTAACCTGGAAATGCCTCCACGCACAAAAGTCGTTGGTTTTGCAGACGATATCGCGGTTGTAATTGTTGCAAAACATTTGCAACAAATTGAAGCAGCAGCTGGCGAAGCTGTACTTAAAATCAAAACATGGCTTCAATCAATGCACCTAACGCTGGCCGACCATAAGACCGATGCACTTTTAATAAGCAGCAGGAAGGCAGTGGAGTTTCTGAATATTCGCGTGGGGACAGAGGTAATCACATCCAAGCCTGTTATCAAATATTTGGGTGTGATGATAGACTCCCGACTCAATTTCAAGCCCCACTTGGAGTACGTCTCTAAGAAAGCATCTAGAGTGCAGTCAAGCTTATCGCGCATTATGCCAAATAACGGAGGACCGAGACACAGTAAACGAATCCTCTACAGTAGGGTTATTAGCTCAATCCTACTGTATGCGGCCCCAGTCTGGGCCGACGCGCTGCTGGTGAAAAGCTACGCGAAAAAGATAACAACTGTCTATCGGCTAAGCGCCTTACGAGCGGTTTGTGGATTCTGTACAATTTCAGACGAAGCATCTTATGTTATAGCTGGACAAATTCCAGTAGATATCATGGCTCATGAAATGAAACGAATTTATGAAAGGCTTTCCGGGAGTAACGGAACAATAAACCCAAACGAAGTAAAAGAGGAAGAAAGATGCCGATCAATGAACACCTGACAGAATCGTTGGAATAGCTCCACAAAAGGCAGGTGGACATATAAGCTGATACCAAACATCAGCAAATGGTTGGAGAGAAACCATGGTGACACAAACTTTCACCTTACACAGTTCCTCTCGGGACATGGAGTATATCGGAAGTACTTAACTAAATTTGGTCATGATAGTTCCCCTTGCTGCCCAACATGTAGAGACAGCGAAGAAGATGCGGAACACATTATGTTCCAATGTCCACGTTACGCTCCTCAAGTTTGTACAATCTTAGACGGAGTAAACATCATTGACTTCATGCTCCAGTCAAGCGAAAGGTGGGGAAAAATATGTGCTCTCGTATCGCGCATTCACATAGACCTTAGGCGTGCAGAGATGGCAAGACGTAGCCAACAACACAGGTAAAGAGCGAGTAAGCTAACCAGCCCCGTGAGGTAATACCTCCTTTGGCAGTTCCGCGGGGAGAGTGGTCGTGGTGGAGAGAGTTTAGTAACGTAGGTGTAGTCAAGAGACTGCAAGTCATGCATGCTGCTATGGGAATAGCAGTACTCATGAGAGTTTTCTCTTCACGAGAGTTTCCCAAAAAAAAAAAAAAAAAAAAAAATCATATAAATTACTAAAAGTATTGAGACAATTAAAATAAAAGTGTCACTATCTCGAGCACACCAATTACAAAAAATTGGCGAAGTTACACGTCCATACTCGAACACGAATTGCGGGCTTTACGTTGACAAACATTCAAAATAAATTTATATTATATATGTATATTGATTATTATATAGTGGCCGCTTTGGTCGAGTAGATAGTAATAATAGCTCAGTATTTGGTCGAGCTTCTCCTACCATTTGTGGTGTGCGTTTAATGTTATACCTACGGTGACCATATTTCTAAAACAAAAATAAAGGACAAACTTTTTTTATTATATATGTATATGCATGTATTTAACTTTGTTTTTGAAACATAAAACATTACAAAAAACGAGCCTTCTTGGCTTAAAAAGAATTCAAAAACATAACAACTTATGTTAAATATACTGTATATGTATATTATATACATATGTTACTTAAACTTGCGCTTATTTCTTTTAAAAGTGAAGTTTCATCCTTCAAAATGTCGTGAAATTCTATACAAGTAAATCTCAAATAACATTTGGTCAAAAGGCACGCTTCTACTGTCTGAACATTCATCTGAGTTTTTTCGCTTGTCCACATATTGTTGATTAGCGAACAAACGCGTTAGGTGGGAGCGTTTGAGCCAGGAAAACAAAAAGAGAATTCAACTATTTTTAATATTGTTTCAAAAGCAATATCATTATTTAAAAAATGTTTAAAAATTTCTACCCACTTTTTATCATCTGAAATTTTGTTTTCAGGCCACAAAGCCACTTTTTCGCAAGTTGCATAACACTGTCCAACAGCATTTTTGGAACAGAATAGCGACCCTCTAATTCTGAAAGGTATGTTGAGTAGATCATTTTTGTAGAACAAACTTATGGTTCAGCACGTCTGAGTTTTTTTTTACAGTGGGTCAAAGTTTTAATTTTTTGGTCGAAGGGAGCATTATACTATATGAAAAAAATGTTTTATCCTTTAAAAAAGGACATTTAAGGATTAAAATGTTCTACGAAAATGTTTGGCGGAAAATTTTAGTGGGGGTCACCAAAGACACCATTGATGTAAATAAAGCTCTTTACGATTATTTGGCAAAATTACACGCCAACATATACAAAGCAGGTGAAAACGTCGTCAAGTTCGGCCGGGCCAAACACTGAGTTCTCGCGTCTAGTCAGCTGTGACTTACAAATCAGCTGTGACTTGCAAATCGGGTGTGATAAAATTAAGCATAATTGAGCTACTATGCAGTAAATATCGGGTGTGATTTTTACTAAAATTAATATAAAAAAAGAACAATTAAAGCTTAAATAAGCATGGCGGATTCTGTTTGCAAATTAAGAGATTGGTTTTGTTTTATTTGTGGACATTTTACGCACCATCAAAGCAGAAGAAAGATATTCCCTACAATTGAAGAACCATATTTTCTTTTCTTTGGAATACGATTTTTATATGCAGCAGATATATGTAAGTTACTTGCCTCCTGATGGTTTAAACATATGTCCTAATTTGATAGACCAAGCTTATTTGGAAGATCTTGTAAGAGATTTAGGACTAACAAAAGAGAAAGCTGAAATATTATGTTCCAGATTGAAAAACAGGAATTTGATAAAAGCCGATGTAAAAGTTACATCACCAAGAAAAAGACACGCCGATCTGGAAAGTTATTTAAAAAAATCAGAAGGACTTGTATACTGTTGCAGTATTGAAGAGGTTCTAAAATATCTAAAGCTTCCACTGGACTCTTCCGCTTGGCGACTCTTTATAGATAGTTCAAAACACAGCTTAAAAGCAGTTTTACTGCACAATGGAAATCAGCATCCATCAATACCGGTTGCGTATTCCACAAAAAAGGAGGAAACATACGCAAATATTTCAAATATCTTAAATTAAATTGAATACTATAATCGGAACATTCACGTCAATCTAAATACAGGAAAGCATATTAAGTTTAATCTTTAATCCATTGTCATACTACTGCTGAAGCAAAAAAATAAATACATATGTACATACTATAATAAACCACTATTAAAACAAAATTATAATTTTTTTATAGAAGTTGGCGTGTAATTTTGCCAATTAATCGTAAAGAGCTTTATTTACAACAATGGTGTCTTTGGTGACCCCCACTGAAATTTTCCGCCAAACATTTTCGTAGAATATTTTAATCCTTAAATGTCCTTTTTAAAGGATATTTTTGGATTTTCTCGAAAAAAGGGTCAAATTGACCCTAAAGAGACCAGTTAGAGGGTTAAGATCTTCCACAAAAATAATCCTCATACAATTCCACAATACAACTCTGACCATAAGAATTCTCTCAGACATTAACTTACAACATTTTTTTTTTAAGGAAGATGAAATAAACACAACAGCCAACTCGGCTAGCGTAGCACAATAGGTAGCGTATTGGCTCTGCAACTCCGAGCTCGCGGGTTCAAAGCCTGAGAGAAGTGGTTATGAAAATTAAATTAAAAATAATTTAATTTAATAATCAAAAAGAAGTCTGATGAGGAAATGTGGTGATTTCCGAAATAGTACTATAACTTCAACCATTAAAAACTGTTGTTGTTTTTTCACTAACAAATCTTCCATAAACTGGCCTTGAGCTCAATAAAATTATAAAAATATTAACATTTACTAGGCCAACAGAAAAATGAACAAACATTTATAGACAAGGATGAGCACGCCTTAGAAATGCATATAATGTAAAATAAAAACAGAATTTGCAAAATAAAAACACAAACAACAACCACACAAACAAGTTAAATAGCGGCAGATCAGTTGCTCTTGTTTGTAGTTGGTTTGTTTAAGGAAGATGAAATAAACACAACAGCCAACTCAGCTAGCGTAGCACAATAGGTAGCGTATTGGCTCTGCAACTCCGAGCTCCCGGGTTCAAAGCCTGAGAGAAGTGGTTATGAAAATTAAATTAAAAATAATTTAATTTAATAATCAAAAAGAAGTCTGATGAGGAAATGTGGTGATTTCCGAAATAGTACTATAACTTCAACCATTAAAAACTGTTGTTGTTTTTTCACTAACATATCTTCCATAAACTGGCCTTGAGCTCAATAAAATTATAAACATATTAACATTTACTAGGCCAACAGAAAAATGAACAAACATTTATTTTTTTCATATAGTATAATGCTCCCTTCGACCAAAAAATTTAAACTTTGACCCACTGTAAAAAAAAACTCAGACGTGCTGGACCATAAGTTTGTTCTACATAAATGATCTACTCAACATACCCTTTCAGAATTAGAGGGTCGCTATTCTGTTCCATTCAAAAAGTCTTCATTTGTTGGACAGTGTAATTTTTAACACAAATCAAAAGATTTATATAATTAATACAAGTTTCATAAAAATTTTCAAATGCGTTTGTAAACATATTTTGATCTTGAGTGGCTTTTAAATCAATCAGTAGTTCTGTAACACTTATTGGTACAAATCGTTGTAATTTTCGTTCAATTAAATTTGTTTTCAAATCATTTAAAATTATTGAAACTTCATTCATTGATATATTTTGAGATTCCATTTTTAAAATATGTCTTTGAAAGTTAGTTGCTTGCGAATGTACAAAGTGCAACCATATTTCATAATTGGACACTTTTCTTGATTTAGGAAATATTCTTTTAGAGGTTTAAATAATTTAATAATTCTATCCAGAGCGGGTAAGAGTGTTAACCAACGAGTTTTGCTGTAACCGAGTAATTTTTTATACTCAACATCTAAATCATTACAAATTTCCTTTAGTTTTCCCACTCGAACTGTATACAAATAAAAAAATGAGTATATTTTTACAATGATTATTTCTAAATCAATGGGTAAGCATTCAACTGCTATATTTATACAGTTATTGGAAACATGACAAGGGCAATTAACTGCGATTAAATCGCATTTAATTGTTTTTTGCATTTTATTGAAAACGTTTCTTTCCCCTTTTTTTGTTTGCACCTCCAAAGTTCGTGTTGGTATTATCAGCACACAATCCAATGAGTTTGTACTTCGATTGAAATTTTTCGATAATTTTTAACAAACAATTTGTTAATGTGTCGGAATCTATTGCCACAATATTTTGCACGCTTAACAGTTTTAAAAGTCTGCTGTAATAGATTCTATAATGAACGGTGAAAACACATTTTGAACAATTGCTTCAGATTTTGTTCTTGAACAGGAGTACTGCTCATCGAAGCTTTTTTTTATTAATTTAGATGTGCAATCCGAAGAGCGAAAAGAATGGTTATGTTCAACACAATGATAGGTCCAACATCCTTCTTTAATAACCAAATTCTTACTTTCGTTATTAAAATTGTTGGTCTCAACATCGATGTTATTACTTTTCATTGAGCTGCAGCCTCGTCAACTTTCCTGTGTTTAGCAGTTTGCAAATGTTGTTTTATTGCGGCTTTTCCGCTGTTTGCAATGGAAAACTCTCCATTGCATTTTAAGCACCTAACATCGCCATCAGGAATAGTTTTTTTGATGAAGGAATATTCTTTTTCGAGTGCAGAATTGAAAACACATTTTCTTTTAGACATTTGATCTGCTAAGATTAGATATTTATTTAGTATTTAATCTACAAATCAATTGAATCTACTTACACCAAAGAAATGATAACTGTACATGAGGCAGCAAAATAAACAACTGATATAAGGTCATTAGAGGTGGAAAACTATCGACAGTCGGTACCCTCGATTGTGTGCGATAGATAAATAGTAGATAGATAGATAAATATAGATTGTAAATATATGATTAAAGCAAAACAATTTTTTTTCTATTTTTTTAAAAAAAGGACAAATGACAAAAAACATAGGACAAATGTTAAAATAAATGACAAAAGTCAGTTTTAAAAAAATAAATAAATGTAAAGGACAGACCATTGAAATAAAGGACTGTCCTCTGCAATAAAGGACGGATGGTCACCGTACTTATACCACAAATGGACGGACCTACAGTTATATGCCGACTCCGAACGGCAGAGGTTTTCCATTGCCTGCCCAGAGGTGACCGCTATTAGAAAAAAACTTTTCTATGATTAAGATTTTACTTGCCCCGGCTGAGGTGCGAACCTTGTCCTCAGCGGCAAATCGAGTTAAAGCACGCACCGCTACCAACTCGACCACAGCGGCCACTTACATAATATACAAACCATTTTAATTCTAATATTTCTTGTTGAATACTGTACAAAATAATTAATTTTTAATTGGCCGATTTTAAATAAAAGTTTGTCAAATGACCTTATCTTGATTCAAAATATAAAATATTTCTGGTAAGTATGTATGAAATATAGTAAACATTACTACTAGTATGTGTGTAATACTCGTAAAATTAACTATGAAAAATATTTCTGGTATGTATGAGCCATTGTAAATATTACTAAAGGAGCAATTAAAGTTAACTATGAATAATATTTCTGTTAAGTAGGGAGCATAGTAAATTTTACTAAAATTAACTGTGGATAAAGTTAACATAAACCAAGTAAGAAAAGCTAAGTTCTGTATATGCGGTGCCACGCCTATTTCAAAATTTGGATAAGAGGTCAATTTCAAGTGAATTGTGGAATGGTGCTTACGTTTGACATTTCGTTAAACATTTCTAAACCAAATTAGTTTTAATGTTGAAAAAGTGAAAATTTCCTAGTAAATATGTATATTAAAAAATTAAAGATAAATAATTATTTGATGCGCTAGTCATGCATCATTGCAAATTCGCAATCAAAATGCACGGGAATTGACCATTACAAGTTAGGGAAATTTAATGAATTTCGTACCCTTCGCTTCATATTCGACGAGTGCTTTATGTATTTCCATTAACAATGTTGATTTTGGTATTAAAGAAATCCAAAATTTAGTTGAGAAACACAGCTTGCGATTTCTGGAATACAAGCATGAATTTGAAAGTGCGCTTAAAACAACAGAAAAGGAAATAAAAAAACCGTTTGGAAGCGATTGAACTAAAGTATAGTTATAAAATAGGAACGACGAATGAATTTGTTAAAAAATTTGTTTTAATCAGGCATATACATACGAGTATATGAAGAATAAATATTAGACAATTAAAAGGCGCTTAATAAGTGGAAATACAAAAGAAGACGAAAAACAGATAAACCGAATAGTGCAGTAAAAATACGGACAGTGGTGGCGATACCAAAATTACAGACTACAATTATAAATAGTTTTAAAAAGCCATGGCTGTTCGACATTACAAGGGGTGACATAATCAATAATATAGACGACATTTTGGTAGGAAGCCTGACTGTTGAAGAAATGTTTGTAAAATGCGACGAATATTCGATATATTACGTGCGTTCAATTTGACTCTGAATTGAGTTTCTTGGTCATTCGTTAACGCCAGATGGTATTTGTCCAGGTACAGCAAAAACGACAGCAATTAAGAATATTGTGACTCCTATGAATATAACGGAGATACGAAATTTTTTCGTGTTAAGCGGTTACTGTAGAAAATGTATACCCAGTTATGCTATTAAATCGGAACCACTGAGACGTTTGCTTCGTAATGACCAGAAATTTTGTTGGCAAAATTAAAGAAAAGGATTTTAAAGAATAAAAAATTAGCACTGTCAACAAAGTGAGTAATGACGTCCTATAGAATCGAAGACGAACACGAAATTCATACCGACGCGAGTTCCATGTTTTGCTACAAGTCCATAATAATTCCTGGAAACCAGTCGTTTAATTTAGTAGATCTCCTAGCGAAAATGAAAAGAAGTTTCATACTTACGAGCTTGAAACTTTAGCAGTGGTCGAAACACTCGAACGTTTAAAATAATTCGTACATACATATATGGTAAAAAGGTCAAGGTGATAACCGATTGCAATGCGATTAAAACAGCGATGGCGAAAAATCAAAATATGCGATATAGAAACTGAACATTGTTCCGGTAAATGTATGGAGCCTAAACCATCACGCTATGTGGAAGTTGTAAGTTGAAGGAAGAGTATGTTGTAGATAACGGCCGATTATTCTGTAAAACTGAGAACGCGAAATTGTGGGTGGTTTCAAAAGCTCTTCGATGGAGAGTGTTACGCGATTGTCATGATAATGCTGGGCATGTGAATATCCAAAAAACTATGCAGCGATTGACTAGTTATCTATAGTTTTCAAGAATGCGCAACTACACGAAGTCGCGGTCGAAAGAAAGGTCAATACCATTTTGACAATATTGGTGCAACATCATTTAAAACAGTTCATTTAGACCACCTAGGACCTTTCTCGAAAAGTAGTCAACGGAATATGCATATACTTGTGTTAGTAGATGCATTCACGAAGTATTTTAATACGAGCCGTTACGAGCACAAAAACCAAACCAGTTCTAGATATTTTAAACGAAGTTAGCAGCTACGTAGGTATGCCTGCACGAATCGTGACAGATCGAAGTAAGAAAATTATGTGACACACATTTAAAATGCAGTCCGAACTCTGAGAGCAAACGGGCATGCAGAAAGAACAATTAGCACAGTCCTATCAAGGATGCTACCAACGACGACAAGCAACAAACTCTTTGACGAGAAGTTACGAGAAATCCAGTGGGCAATAATTTCAATGCGAAACAAGACAACAAAACGCACACCACAAGAGTTGTTGCTGGGTTTTTCTGCGCGGCATATATTGCAAAATAAAATACTACTGGCTCTCCAAAACAATATTAATGAAGCGAGGGAAGAAACGTAGATGAAATACGACGTGAAGCAGTGTCACAAGTCAGTAAAACACATAAGCGAGCAAAAGAACGATACGACAGTAAACACGCAAAATCAACAATTTATGAGATAAATGACTTAGTTCTTGCCGAAAATGAAGCACCAAGAACCCAATATTCACGCAAACTCGAACCACAATACAAGGGTCCATTTATAGTAACGAGAGCTCTAAAAAATTATCGCTACGTGATTGAAGATATGCCAGGTTTACACAGTAAACAGCTACACTATTCATCAAACAAACTAAAACCGTGGCGTGTATTGCCACCATTTGAAGACAACGATACAGATGAGGAGGTCGAGCGAAATCCCTCAAATTTGGAGCGAGGTTGTCCAAAGACGCCAGGAAAGGCCTAATTGTAAGCGACTGATGACAATATTCCATAATTGCGACTCTACGTAGACATTTAACATTTTTGCGTTTTAACATTTAAAATAACGAATATTAATCAGTTTCTGTTCTTTTAAATAATTTAATTAATTTAAACTTTAATAAATGTATGTACATATAACTTTTGAAAATCAGTTGACTGAAAGCCATTCTTTCAATTTTGTATAAGAAACTTGAACAGTTTTTTGATTTTCCAGACAACCACTTAAAATTTATGATGAGGTGCCTTGAAGGCAGGGTGGAAGAAGTAAAGGGGAAAAATGCCTAGTTTAGAGTCAAAGCTGTCCCAGCTGGTGTCCCACATGGAGCAGTCCTAGGTCCTATTTTTTCAGTCTTTTCGTCAACAATGTGTTCTCATTGACTAGTTATGTTGTCATCATATTTAAGTGGTTTTGTGTTTCAAAGTAAATCGTGATTTGTCGGCCATATCGAGATGGGCAAGTGATAACTGTTTATGAAAAAATGCTTCTAAGTCCTTTGTTCTGCCAATGTGTAATAATGTAGTGTTTTTTGAGAATATTCCAGACTTGTTTATTGGTGATTGTTCTCTAATGTTTACTAACAAGATACAAAATTTAGGCTACGTCATTAACTCTAAATTGACCTGTTCCGACCACGTAGTGTGCATTTTTGCGTAGACTAAGAACCTCTGCTTCAGTTACGGCAGTTGAAAAAAGCCGCAAGTTAGCTAAACAACTCATAATTTCCCGAATAGTGTACATTGAAGTTGCCTACAGAAAGTTTGACTCAATTTCTTCCGACAAAATTAATGTCCTATTCAACAATGTTTCCCGTTAAAAAACGTAGATGAAATATGACGTGAATCAGTTTCTCAAATCAGTAAAACACATAAGCGAGCAAAAGACACGACAGTAAACACGCAAAATCAACAATTTATCAGATAATTGACTTAGTCCTTGAACCGGATATTGACGTTAACTCGAACCACATTACAAGGGTCCATTTATAGTGACAAGAGATCTAAAAAATTATCGGTACGTGATTGAAGATATGCCAGGTTTACACAGTAAACAGCGATACTATTCATCAAACAAACTAAAACCGTGGCGTGTATTGCCACCATGTGAAGATAACGATACAGATGAGGAGGAGGTCGAGCGAAATCCCTCAAATTTGGAGCGAGGTTGTCCGAAGACGCCAGGAAAGGCCTAATTGTAAGCGAATGATGGCAATAAACCATAACTGCGACTCTGCATAGAAACAGTCCGAAAACGCACAGTCCTAAAGTTTCAGCGAGCCGTGCGAGACGCAAAATCGAATCAACGTCAGTCAGTGCAACGTTTTAACATTTAAATAACGAATATTAATCAGTTTGTGTTCTTTTAAATAATTTAATTAATTTAAACTTTAATAAATGTAAATATAACTTTTGAAAATCAGCTGACTGAAAGCCATTCTTTCAATTTTATATATGAAATTTAAACTTTTTTTTTATTTTTCGGACAATCACTTAAAATTTTTGATGAGGTGCCTTGAAGGCAATGTAGAAAAAGTGAAGGGGGAAAATCCCTACTTTGGTTTCAAGGCTATCTCAGCTGGTGTCCCACATTGATCTGTCTAGGTCCTCTTTTTTTTAGTCTTTTCGTCAACAATGTGTTCTCATTGTCTAGTTATGTTTATCTTCATGCGTATGCGAATCATATTTAAGTGGATTTGTGTTTTAAAGTAAATCGTGACTTGTCGGCCATATCGAGATGGGCAAATTGTAAATGCGAATGCCAATTGAAACAATATTTTCAACGACACGTATATGTGTGTACGAATATGCGCTAAAATCTGCAATTTATTTATGCAATGATATTTACAAAGTTTAATAATATTTAATTGCTACTCACACTTGTGTTTGGCTATGAACAAAGCAACGCATTCAATTAAATATATACCTGTTTTAAGCTAAATTAAAGTAAGTGTAGTACTTAAATATATATTTACTTCTGCTCCGGTTGATAGTTGAAAGGGAAAAGAATTTGAGTTAAGCGCGAGAGCTAGGTGACAGCCGTGACAGCAGCTGAGCGAGAGTTTGACGTAAACAAAGTTCAAAGCCCTTGTCGGCAAATTACGGAGGCG
This sequence comes from Philophylla caesio, assembly GCA_963971545.1. NCBI lineage: Eukaryota > Metazoa > Arthropoda > Insecta > Diptera > Tephritidae > Philophylla > Philophylla caesio. The sequence goes on from OZ020604.1 coordinate 84,763,962, forward strand.
TTGAATAAAGCTGGATGGGGCGACGTAACCTCCCCCTCTCCGTAAACTTCGTAAAGCTTCGACTTACGAGCTTTGCTCTTTGACGTCGAGTTTAGCTAGCTTGATGGTAGGGCGTGTAACTAACCCGTCAGTTGTTTTAACGACCATCACGACGCCCTTTCGCCATGTATTTCTTGTCGCGTTGTCGTCTACAATAATAACTATGTCATTAAGTTCTATAGAGTCAGGAGATCTTTCGAACCATTTAGCAAGCCTGGTTAAGCAGGGTAAGTACTCGCGGATCCATCGCTTCCAGAACTGATCAGCGACCTGATTTGATATACGAAAGGTTTTGCTAAGTGAAAGACCATTTTCCCAGCTTCGTCACAATCGCGAATACCACTCGAACTTCCTAAAAGAAAATGGTTAGGTGTCAAAGCGTCCATCTCCGCAGAGTCTAGAGGCACGTAAGTTAGGGGACGGGGGTTCAATTTATGTTCCACGGCAGCTAACGTCGCTCCAAATACTTCCTCTCGCAGATTAGCCCTTTCCAAAATGTCCATTAGGATTGATTTTACTGATCTAACCATCCGCTACCATGAACTGCCCATGTGAGGTGCAGCGGGGGGTATAAAGTTCTATTTGATTTTCGGATGACGGTGTTCCACCTCTCCACACGAGAAGCGTTGAATTTCTTCTTGAAGAACGCGACTAGCACCACGAAAAGTTGTCCTATTGTCCAACCATATACACCTTGGAACACAGCGTCGTGTCATAAATTGCTTAAGCGTCAGAAGAAAGGAGTCCGTTGAGATCGAGGGGGAGAGCTCAATATGCACTGCCCGAATTGTCAGACACGTGAAGAGCACACCTCAGCGTTTTTCGCGACGTCTACCTACTGCTATTTCGAAAGGACCGAAAAAGGCATTGCCGGTGTTTGTGAAAAGTCTTGCAAACGTCGTAAATCTCTCTTTTGTCAGATAGCCCATCTCTGGCGGACATTGAACAGCGCGACGATCTAACTAACGCTCGTAAACCTGGAACAAAATTGCGCTGTCTCATGTCGTTGACTACTATTCCATTGTGATGATGGTGGAATTGGCGATGGTAAAAATCAGTGATGAGATGAGTTACTCGACTGTTGTGCGGTAATATTATAGGTCGCCTGACCTCAAATGCGACGCCCGATGCCATGTCTATTCTGCCTCGTACTCTAAGTATCCCCATATCATCAACATACGGCGAACACTTGTACAATATACTTTCGCGTTGAACTAATTCGCCAGCTCTTAGACATCTTATCTCTTTCCCATATATTTCTTCTTGACAGTGGCGGGTGATAACCAGCTCGATCGCTTCTGCGTCGGCCACCTTGATTAAGTTTTGTAAATCGACCGATATAATTGCCTTACGGGAAATCTTGCGAAGAAAACGAAGTATTAAGCTTGCGGTGCCTCGCAGCCTTTCCCAGGTACGAAATCGCGACGGGCAAGGTTGTCAAGTCAACGATGACTGCAGCGATGGTTGCATCTCTACGTTACAAATCAGTTCCGAGTCGAGTTTGCTGTTAAATTCCGCTTCAGGCCAGTTCTCTTCGGTATCCAATAAAAATTATGGTCCTGTAAACCACCGACTTTTACAACTAAATTCGGGATCCTTTGCCCACTTCGTGCCTTCGTCGGCGACATTGTCCAGTGATGGAACCCAGCGCCACTCCTTGACCCTTGAGTCTTCTAGAATTTCCCCTACACGCACAGCCACAAATTGTTGGAACTTCTTTGCGTCTGACCTTATCCAATACAGCACATTTTTGGAGTCAGACCAAAGTACACGTTGGCTCTCGGTAACAGAGAGCTCGTGCATAATAAATCGGCATAGCCGTAGCCCTAATATGGCACCCATCAGCTCAAAACGAGGAACCAATACTGGTTTTAGCGGAGGTACCCGTGTTTTAGAGGCCACCAGACTGCAAGAAAATTTTGAATCTCTCTTTGCTCGCAAGTAGACTACACGTATGCTGCTAGCGTCTACGAAGGTGTGTATCTGCAATTCCTCTGAACAGCTCACCAACGAAAAATAACGCGGAATACGAATCGCAGACGTATTCCGTAGGTAACTTACCAAGGGAAACCATTTCTCTTTATCTTCTGGACGGACCGGATCATCCCATAGCACGCCGGAACGCCACATCTCCTGCATGATAATTTTTGCATAGATTATAAAGAAACCAAGAAGGCCCAAGGTATCAAATACGGTCATTATTATCCGCAGTATCTGTCGCTTTGTCGCAGTTATACTGTCGTCGAATACTTCTTTTGGAAAGCTTTTAAAAAATGAGAAAACATCAGTATTAGAGCACCACCACATGCTAAGGACGTTCTCGTGCTTTGCGTCTGCTTGTTCGATGTGTTTAAGGGCCTGGTTTGATTTCCCGGTTAAGGCGAACAACACATCATTTGAATTGCATATCCAGTTACGCATCTCGAATCCTCTATCAGCCACTCGTCCACGAACGTGTTAAAAACGTAGCGCGTATTTATCTTTATTAAAGTTCGCTAAAGACGGTGAACAGCTCGCACCGAACGACATAACTTGCATCACATACGTCTATGGATCACTAAGTGTGTCGCCATCACGCCATACAAATTTTTGAGCGACCTGAACTTCCTTACATATGCGTATTTGGTGAAACATTTCCCGAATGTCAACACAGAGTGCAATTGGTTTCTACAGAAAACGAATTAAAACGCCCATTAGCGTCCTTGAAAGATCTGGCCCCTTTAGTACTACGGAATTAAGTGCAACACCGTTGAACGCAGAAGGAGCATCCCACACTATTCGCCTCTTATTGGGAAATACCAAGACTTACCACTTGCTAAATTATCTTCCGGCTTAACCTTCCTTACATAGCCTTTCCGCTCCTAATCTCTAATTGAATTGTTAAGAAAAGATTTCAGATCTAGATCATGTGACATTTTGGTATCCAAACAACGAAATCGACGATGAGCCATTGGCATAGAATCGGGCAGCTCAATGTGATCGTGTTTCCAAAGCAAGCCTGTTTCCCATCGCTTCTTAACGTGCGGGTGCCTATGGCTTCCAACGAAAAGTGAGCCTTTACGAGTTCATCAAGGTGATTATCAGTATGACAAACATGTATTACACGAGGATGGAAATTGGTAGTTTCGTCCTTCCGTCCATATACAGACATGCTAAGATTACATTTTGCCGCCACCATTTCACCTTCTTTGCACTCTCGAATGTCGATGGGCACTCCCAGCTTTAAATTGTCAAGTCCTATCAGGATTCGTGCCTTTACTGCTTCGTACGAAGAAATTTGGAGATTGCTAAAATATTTATGCGACGGTATCGTAGCCCTTTCAAGCGTTTGCAAGGGTAGGTTCACGTTCGAAACGGTTCGTACTCGCTGTAGGGAAATTTTCTTGGCGGCTCATCTTTGAGCCGAAATATCGATGGATACAGATTTGGAGTCAGCCTCGCTCTGCAAAACATCACCCGTCCAGTGCAAACAAAGCTCTTTTCCCGGTACTTCGAGACCGAGTTCATCTGCCACTTCTCTTTCTACGAGAGTGCAAGCAGACCCCATCTATAAAGAATGCGCAACTACACGAAGTCGCATATAAAATTTTGCATTGAATGCGCCTATAATAAAGACAGTGGCGGTCGGAAGAAAGGTCAATACCATTTTGACAATAGGACCTTTCTCGAAAAGTAGTCAACGGAATAAGCATATACTTGTTGTTAACGCGACTTCCAAAATCCCCATGATTTATGTATATAAAATCTGGCAACCCCAAAAATAGTGGTAGTCGATAACTTTCTTTATTGTCAACCTTTAATTATTAGTTAACGAAACTTTGAAAACGTCAAGTAGCATCGTAAATCTTCACTATTTTGTTCGTAAAGTAACTGAAAGCAAGTTGGCTAATACGCGGTGTCATTGGAGATACACATATATATATAATTCAAGGAAAAGTTTCTAGTGGTTTCCAAACCAAAAGTAGGTTAAATTTGAAATAATTATTCTTAAAATTATTATTGTATTTCATTACAAATAGGAATTTTAATAAACACACACTTGTTGGATAAAATCAAGTATATTTTGAAGCTGGCGTGTTTTATTCAAAATCCAGTGGAAGCCATTAGCGCCAGGCCTAGCTGCCTTCTCAACATTTTAAAATTCTTTTGTGGTCATCATCTCCTCCTGGGTCACCTACAGCGGCAATAATAACCTTGCCAATCTCGCAGTAAGTACTAATGGAAAATAAAAGTAAAAAAGTCAACAAAAAAATGATCGGAATTGCGCAATGTGCCAAAATCCCCCTGACGACAAAATGGCGTCGTGCATAAAATGCCACAAACTGTTTCATAGAGGTTGTGCCAATGTCACAGATAGCATAACCTACGAATGTCCACAATGTTCGGACAATAGACCAGCCTCACCTGTTCCTAGTGCCACAAGTCGTTGTTCTAATCAGTCTCGAAAGTCTCAATCGCGTAGCATTCAACTGCAACTTAAAAAGCTACAAGAGGAGCGGGAAATTGATCTACAACAATCTCGCCGTGATCGCGAATTCTTAAATAAAAAATATCAGCTTTTAGAAGAAGCAGAAGACCTCCGCTTTAATTCATCCCAAAACTCTCATTCCGTACGGGAGTGGTTAGAAAATGCTCAACAGGATAGCAGTCGCCAACATGCGACTAATAATGTAGAACATGCGGGATATGTCGAAACATCCTACTTACCAAATCAAACTTCACATGTTGATATACCTACAAGTCCGGCAAATCAAATTGTATATTCCTCAAATATACCTTGCATTTCTACTGCACAGATGTCACAGCAACCAAATGCATACGGTATAACATCGGTTAACAATGTTGCAGTAAGTTCATCGATCCTAAACAGCGCACCAATTAGTGCTTCAGCTGTTACCACCAATCGTGGCTATCAACGAACACTGCCTTTTAATCCGACCAATGCCCACCCACCAGCTGCTGCGCCATTTTCATACCTACCTGTATGCTCAAACTCCTCAATTCAACGCCCACCTGATAATTCAAACGCAACACAAAATATACCATTTATTCAAAACGTGCCGATGTCGTCCACCATGCATATAAATACAAACAATTTCACTACACCACAATTTAACTCCACACAACATATACTACAACAAAGTCATATGACTACAAGGCAATCAGTGCCTAAAGATTTACCTATATTTTCTGGCCAACCAGAAGAATGGCCCATATTTTCCTCCACTTACGAGTGGTCCACCACAGCCTGCAACTTCACCGATACGGAGAACCTCATTCGACTCCAAAAGGCACTAAAAGGTAAAGCACTGCAAAGTGTCCAACATATGTTAATACACCCCGCAAACGTCCCTGGTGTCATCGAAGTACTTCGCATGCTGTATGGCCAACCTGAAAAGATATTAAACACAATAAAAAATAGAATAAGTTTAGCGCCGAAAGTGAATGAAACTAATTTAGAAACACTTGCCTCTTTTGTTATTGATGTTCGCAGTTTAATCTCCACTATCACTGCTGGTAACCTGCCAGATGAATTGAATAATTCATTTTTACTCCAACAACTCGTTCAAAAACTTCCACCGTCTTATCAAATGCAATGGGCGACTATAAAAATCAACCTTAATAACCAAAACAAAAAACCAAATTTGTCCGACTTTGACAATTGGATTTTCAGTCTTGGTATCACTGCAAGCAATATAACAGTTGAACATCCCTGTACAAAGATAACCCCATCATATAACAGAGATCATAAACAAAACAGTAACAACAACAACAATAGCAGCAAAGCACCCACAAGCAGAACAGCTTATGTTTACTCTCATAGTGATGAGCGTAAGTGTGTCGTTTGCAACAACTGCAAAGCAGTAAGTGACTGCCCAGAATATCAGTCGCTAAATCGTAGCGAAAGATGGAATGTGGTGAGAAAGAAGAAACTATGTAAATATTGTTTGTGTGTACATAGCGGAGAGTGTAGGCGCAGGAAAAGGTGCGGTGAAGAGGGGTGCGATTATTTTCATCATTCTTCATTACACCGCTATGATGGTACAAATAAACAAACGTCAAATACGAGCAAAACAAATGCAAACAACATCCATGTTGTAGAAGAAGAAGTGATAAACAATGCACACAGTGCTAGTTCGCAAAACATTTTGTTTAAAATAATACCAGTTACCATTTACGGCAATGCATTTATCGATGAGGGATCTTCCATCAGCCTTATGGACGAATCAATTGCTGATCAATTAAGAATAAGTGGTGTGCCCAATCCCTTGTGTTTACGGTGGACGGGAGGTATGCAAAGGAATGAAAAAAATTCAAAGAAATTAAAAATTAATGTTTCAGGTGGAAACAAACAACGTTTGGAAATGAATGTGTGTACAGTGGAGTCATTAAATTTGCCAACACAGACATTGGACTACGAATTATTGTCGCAGCGTTATCGCCACCTGCGATAATTACCAATAGAAAGCTATACAAATGCAAAGCCAAAATTATTGATTGGTTTAAATAATTTCAAATTGGTAATTTCGACTAAAATCTTTGAGGGTGCTCCACATGAACCCGTGGCTGTTTGTACAAAACTCGGATGGCTTATTTACGGCACAATAGCAGAACACAATTCACGTAAGCAATTTAATTTTCATTTATGCGATTGTACGGTAAGCGATCAGCAACTGGACGGGTTAGTTAGGAGTTTTTATACTCTCGATAGTGTTGGCATATGTGCTAAGGACCCTATGCTTGCTGAAAATGAAAAGCGTGCATTAAACTTATTGAATAGTTTTACCCATTTTAATGATAATGGGCATTATGAGGTCCCATTGTTATGGAAATTTGACAGGTTCAAGTTGCCAGATAGTTATGACATGGCTTTGAAACGGCTTAACTATCTTGAGTGGAAATTAGGCCAGAATTTTGAACTTTTTACAATATTTAAAAATACAATTTCAAATTATCTCTCTAAAAAGTACATACGCAAATTAGATAAAAATGAAATTAAGCGTGCCGATGGAAAAATTTGGTATCAGCCTATTTTTGCGGTGTTTAATAAAAATAAGCCCGGTAAATCGCGGGTCGTTTGGGACGCCGCTGCTAAATCATGTGGCTCATCTTTAAATTCGTTTCTGCTAAAAGGCCCTGATATGTTGGCCTCCCTGCCATCAATTCTATTTAAATTTCGCCAAAATGCGGTGGCTGTTTGTGGTGACATCGAGGAGAAGTTTCATCAAGTGCACATAAGACCAGAAGACCGTGATGTTCAGCGGTTTCTTTGGCGGGATGGTGATCAAAACAATGCACCTGATGTTTATGTCATGGATGTCTTGATATTTGGTGCTACATGTGCACCTAGCATAGCACAATACATTATAAATTTGAATGCCGATAAATTTCAAGATGAATTTCCTTTGGCTGCAAAGGCAATTAAACAAAATCATTACGTTGATGATTTATTGGACTCAGTCAACACGCCACAAGATGCAATAAAACTAATTACGGATGTTTCATATGTACATCGCCAAGCTGGCTTCAATATAAGAAATTGGATTTCTAATAATGTTTCGGTACGGCAAGCCTTCCCAGCACCAAGTTCCACGGATGTAAAGTGCATAAATTTCAAAAACGAGACGCAAGTTGAAAAAGTTTTGGGAGTTTTTGGGGAACATCAGGAGGATGCTATAACTTTTAAAATTGCATCATGGCTTTTAGAACGTAATTTGTTATCCGTTGAAAAATCTCCAACAAAGCGAGAAATGCTGAGGCTTGTTATGTCAATTTATGACCCACTAGGGTTAATTGGCAATATAATAATGTACGTCAAGGTGCTAATGCAAGACGTATGGCGTTCTAAAATAGATTGGGATGAACAAATTCCCCTTGAATTGATACCAAAGTGGAACCAGTGGGTTAAAATTTTACCCGATATACAAAAGATTAAAATTGGTCGTTGTTATCTGAAATCATTTTCAAATTATGATGATGTGGATGTGCAACTGCATACATTTGTGGATGCTAGTAAAAATGGATACGCCGCCGTGAGTTACTTCAGACTGAAGAAGAATGATATTATTTTCTGCTCGTTAGTTGGTGCTAAAACTAGGGTGGCACCAATAAAAATTACGTCTGTACCTAGACTTGAGCTGATGGCCGCTCTAATTGGAACTCGTTTTGCTAAACTTATTATGGAGAACCATGAAATAAAAATTTGTAAAAAATATTTTTGGAGCGACTCACGGACAGTGCTTAGCTGGATTAACTCCGATCACCGGAAATACACTCAATTCGTTGCATTTAGAGTTACCGAGATATTGGAGCTTTCTTCAATAAAAGAGTGGAATTGGGTACCAAGTAAACAGAATGTGGCTGATGATGCTACAAAATGGTCAAAAGTTCCAGTCATTTCTAGTTCCAGCAGGTGGTTTAGTGGACCTGATTTTCTGTTCAAGCCTGAAGATAATTGGCCACAATCAGAGGCTCCCTCTAACTCAACAGAGGAGGAAAGTATACACCATGTACACCAAGTAACAAAGGTTGAAATGTTTATTAATGTAGAACGTTTTTTAAAATGGTCACGTATTGTCAGAACGGTGGCGTATGTTCTGCGCTTTATTAACAATTGCCGTAAAACCTTTCAACTTAAAAGTGAATTTACTCAAGATGAGATTTTAAGTGCTCAATATGTACTATACAAGGCAGCACAGAATGAAAAATATTCTGCAGAAATTTCAGCACTCAAGTCAAATATCCCTACATATATCAAGATCAAGCGATATTTATACTAAGTCACCCTACTTAGAAGATGAAATTTTGCGTGTAGATGGGAGAATCGACAAGGCAGATGTGTCCCCGGAACAAAAACGACCTGTTATAATGCCGAAAGACAGTTATTTAACTAAATTAATTTTGCTTCACTACCATCAAAAATATTACCACAGTAACCACGAAACCGTAATAAAAGAATTACGGCAAAAATTTTCTATATCGAGACTTCGCGCAATTTATAAAATGTTGTGCTCGGTGCTGCGAGAAAGAAATTGATACGCCAACGGCTAAAGCAGCTGTGGCTGTCAGCGATCTCACCAGCACCCTTAGGCCTTGTTAGGGCCATTGTGGTATCACGCGCATTAAAAACCCCCGACCCGACCCCAGCGAGTGGAATCTGCAAATTTTAATAGCATGCGTACCTCTATCCTGGCCAGGTCGCTTATGTCGCTGAAGAACTTTCATCCTAAGAATTTCCTCCTCTTTGCCCATAGTGCGGGGCATTCACATAGGAGGTGCCCTACCGTTTCAGGATCCTCTTCATTTCTGCAGCTTCTGCAGAAGTCATTATAGGTGGCACCCAAGCTCTGTGCGTGTCTACCTATCAGTAGATGACCTGTCATTATGCGCAAAGCTAAGGACAGGTCTCCTCTGCTCAGCAAGAGCAGACTTTGTAATTTTTTGACGTCCCACTCAGGCCACAAGAGTTTGGAATTGATGCAGGTATTACCGTTATTCCAGCGGCTTTCTGCTTCCTTAAGGGATGAGTCCCTTAGAGTGACCATAAAGTTTAGGAACTTTCGACTCACATCACCTCTGCTAAAGGAAAAATTGTAGTCAACTTCTTTTATTTTCCTCAGCACCTTTTCCCACAAAACTGTCTGCTTTTGCGTTTCGCGGCAAAATTTTCTTCGTTGCGTAGTCGCACCTCCACCAGCTTCTTCCTTGCGAATTTCCAATTTTTATCTCTGTAAACAAAAAATTCATATATCTTAATCTATATATATATAAATCTATATATATAAAAATTAATCCCTAATTCCATTGGTCACGGCATCACGCGTGAACGGCTAGATCGATTTCGATAATTCTTTTTTGTTGTGTTTGTTATTGTCAGGAGAAGGTTATTATGAAAGAAAATAACGCGGAAAATTTGAAAATTTAAGAATACTTAACAACCACATATAAAATTATTTCCAATCTAACCTTAGCGCTTTGGACAATATAAACTTTCTAATGTAACCTTATGACATTTGACATATAATTGACAGATTGGGTGCTGCAAATATCGTCAAATAGGATGTACAAAATGTACGCCATTATTTAGATATGATGAATTTCATATCAAATCCAATATGCGTTGAACCCGACCCCCTCAGAATTTGATGAAATTTTGCATATAGGTACATCTTACCTACCCAAACACAACCTTATTTTTAGAAAATGGATTTTCGAAAAATTGTGGGCGTGGCAAGGTGTCGAAATATTCGAAAATATTCGAAAAATTACGATAATAGGTACTTTTAAAGTGTGATTACTACGGAATGGCTTTACCGATTTCAAAGATCTTCATACCATTAGAAAGGTATTGAAGTAAGTTTTCAAAAATAAAATTTTAAACTGAAAAAACACTTCAAAGATCAAGCGATTTTGAAAAATAAAATTTTATTTTAGAAAGGTCTATTTAATATATATAACATATCTGAAAACTAAAATGGGGTGTTTTTTCTTTTTTTTTTAAATTTATTTAAGTAAATGCATCTCTTGTTAACTTTTTTTATTTTGATATTATTGTGTGACAAAAAAAGGTACCTAGCTATATAATCATTTTTGAAATATATATGTAGATGAACTGCTATGCTATCATGGATATTACTCCTGGCAGCAGTGTCATTTTTCTTTCACTTACGAAGCGGGACTGGCGCTTAGCTGTGAAATGATGTGACACCAGCTTATTGATGTGTTGTACAAAATCATCAACAAATGTGTTTGTAGTAGAGGAAATGGTTTCGAGATTACATCTGAGGGTTGTGTTCCATTTTTTGTAAATGACTTCTTGAATCGAATTTTTTTCGTAATATTCCAACATCATCGTTCTAAGTTTCGTTAAATTATCGTAGCACCGACCACACATTGATACGCAACACTCGCTGTTTTCTATATTACCATTACAGACAACGAATTTAATAACATCTTTTTAGTTTCTGAAATTATGTTGACCTTCCATCGATTTCAAACCCGATTTTTCGAACATCAGTTTTACATTCTGATGCAATGTGCACACACAAACATTTTGCTGGTTTCCAACCCCAAGTTTGATACAATTCTCTGGTCGCAACATGGTAAATTTTGTAAATCCTAATTGAAGTGAAGAATTTTTTTTTCTAAATTCATAGTAAGTTTCACGAAGCGATGACAGCATTAGTCTTTCTCGCGTATGTTTCCTTGTCTTACTACAATTGAGTCCTGTGACCCAGGCATGATTCGGCTAATTTCATCATCTTCATAAAACAATTTTACTGTGTTTAAAGTTTGTTCAGGTAAACTACGTCTGTCCATGCTAAAGCGTTTGACGTCCGAAAACTTTGTTTTATTTTTTTGTATATCTTTGCTAATTTTTATCAATTTGTAAGATAAATCATGCCCAAAAATGTCTTTAATTTCCTTAGATGTCATGGTGTTTGGTAATAGAGATAATATTTTTTGCTTATCCAAATTATTTGAGCAGTTTTCGATTTGATATTTCATGTTCTCCAAAATTTGTTCGTAGTAAGCTTTGATCTTCTTTTGGTCTTCTGATAAAGTTGACAGTGAACCACCTCCAAGTGAATCCGAAATACCTTGCGCAAATTGCTGTGTTTTTTTTTTGCAGTATGAATCCCTTTCTAAATATTTTCGCTGCATTGGCGATGGATGGCTTGCAAGATGAGGAATAACATGCTTATTTATATTGTCGACGAGTTCGTTGCGTTCGAGTGATTTAGTATAGCTGCTGCATGTTGGAACTTCCTTATATTCTTGATACAATTCACCGCTAGCCAAGTCATGTAAATCCTCAATTTCCGTTTCAGTAGAACGCTGATTATCAGCAATCTTGATAGCATCCTTCAGTTTGAAGCGACAATTTTCGCAAATACGGCAACAATGAGTGTTGGAGACTGCTGGAAAATGCTCAGATATCACCGCTGCTTCGTTTAAGCTAATTTTTCGAAGTTTAGAGGAACATTTTGTTGATAGCTGCACACATCTGTATTTATTAGTTGATTCCATATCTATTTGTAATTTAAGGAGAAACTAAGCACGAAGTATAACAGCCGTTTAAACACAACTAAAATTTTTACTAGACGAAATTAACGTACGTTCGCTTTGAATTTGCAATGGCAACTGAAACGAATTCATAGAATATCGCTATGAAGCTAACAATCAGGTAGAAATAGTATATACTTAGTCATTAAAAGTTTATTGTACTATCTAACCGAAGGGTGTATGTTTATGTTGTCCAATAGATCCTAGGTACGTTTCGGCACTACTATGCATAGGATCTATTGTACAACACAAACATACACCCTTCGTTTAGATACTATTTCTACCTGACTGTTAGCTTCATAGCGATATTCTAGGAATCTGTATCAGTTGTTGCGGTAAACAGCACAACAAACAGGTACAAAAAAATATTTTCGCTACTGATTTCATGTGGTGGAAGGTTGATGAGCGGTTAAATTTTTGTGTTACCAAGGTCATTAATTTTATATTTTGGGAATGCCTGAAAATTTGACAACAAAAATTCTTGTTCGACTCTATTAGAATAAAAAAAATCTGTATAACTTCCAAAGTATAGCTAGGTACCTTTTTTTGTCACACAATAATATCAAAATAAAAAAAGTTAACAAGAGATGCATTTACTTAAATAAATTGAAAAAAAACACCCCATTTTAGTTTTCAGATATGTTATATATATTAAATAGACCTTTCTAAAATAAAATTTTGTTTTTCAAAATCGCTTGATCTTTGAAGTGTTTTTTCAGTTTAAAATTTTATTTTGGAAAAAAGTTTGAAAGCTTATTTCAATACCTTTCTAATGGTGTGAAGATCTTTGAAATCGGTAAAGCCATTCCGTAGTAATCACACTTTAAAAGTACCTATTATCGTAATTTTTCAAATATTTTCGAATATTTCGATACCTTGCCACGCCCACAATTTTTCGAAAATCCATTTTCTAAAAATAAGGTTGTGTTTGGGTAGGTAAGATGTACCTCTATGCAAAATTTCATCAAATTCTGAGGGGGTCGGGTTCGAAATGTACGTTTTTTTCAGCCTTTGAAATGAAATTCATCATATGTTAAGGACAATGTTGCAATGTGCTCGTTAATTTTAATAGCTTGTGCCGTGGGAGCCTCCGGACTTGATTGATTTTTCTTCTTGTTTTATCTCCGAGTGTCGATTGTTAATTATAATGACACCACATTATATTATTTATATAAGCGATATGTTGTGGACGGATGTAGTCCTGCATGTGTAGTTACTAAGTAGATGCTGTAAACTTGGGTTTATCGGGCTTTGAATTTAGTTAATTTTGGGATATTTTTCTACAAGGAGCGTAATCTCGTTGTCTTGTAGTACCTTAAGCTAAGAATTCATAATGATATCTTTAACACTAATGGAAAATCTCTGTTTAGTCTTGATAATAGTCTCGACTTTCTGGCTATCCAACAGGACAGGGTTTATAATATTTAGTTTCCCTAACGTTATGGAAAGAGCAATGTTATTTAATTCGGCAATCGCATCACATTTTGTTTATCATATTTTCCAAGAACTTGGTAACAGAAGTGTAATCCAGTTATACATAGACGGCATCATTGTTTTCGCCACATAGTCAGAAGAGTGCATGCAGAAAACCAAAAACGTTTTGGACACAGCGGCGCAGTACGGTATTTGAATAAAGTTGAAGTAATAAGTTTTCTACAGACACTTATAAATTTTCTGGGTCACGTAGTCGAGAACGGACAGATACGGCCTTGGAGACGGAAGACAGCAGAAGTATGCCGCTAAGCGATGCCAAAAAACATCAAAGAGTTTCAAGCAATTCTGCGTATGACGTGATTTTTTCAAAAATTCATCCCTATGTACGCGCAGGTGGCTCGCCTGCTAACCGACCTGCTGAAAGAAGGTGTTGACTTCAAATGGGTCCAACACTACTACAGGCAGTACAGCTGTTGAAAGTAGTGCTTACAAATGAACCATTTTCACACATTTATGAAAGAGTAGCGCTAACTCAGCTCCATGTTTACGCCTCGAAAAATTGGTTTGGGGTAGTGGTGCTGGCATCGGTCGAGCGTACGCTACACCTACTTTTGGAGCAAGAAAACGCCAGAAAGGGAATCAAAGCAGCATAGTTACATCCTTGAATTAAAGGCAGCATAACTGGAATTGAAAAAGTTCTACCATTACTTACTTGGAATCAATTTAAATTGGTCAGAGATTGCATTGTATTTATGGAAACAACAAATAAGCGAAAAGTACCAAGGGAAATCGCGCAGTGGAATCTCTACCTTCAGGACTTCAGTTTCGACGTAGAGCACAGTGCAAGGCAGAAGATGAAACATGTTGATTGCTTAAGCAGGTGCCCAAAGTCCTATATGGTTAGAAAAGCGCAGCAGAAAGCCGAAGGGTAGTCTTCAATTAATATCCGAAAAGGGCGACGAGTTATTCGTCCGAAGGCAGGTAGTTTTCTACATCTCAGATGATGCATTCCATTCAGCAGCAGTATTAGATACCACACTTAGAAAATAAGCTGTCAAGGTTAATTGGGAATTGCGTCAAATGTATTATCCATAATTATAAGTTCGGCAAGAAAGAAGGGTTCTTCCAGTGCATTGAGAAATGAAATACGCCACTTTACACGTTACATATCGATCACATGAGACCAACAGATGCGGCGTCTATGCAGTAGAAGTACATTTTGGCCACGGTCGATGTGTTTTTGAAATTTGTATGACTGTTTCCCACTAAGACGACGGGTCAAGAGAAGGCCAATAAAAAGCTTACTGAATGGTCAGCTTTATTTGGGTTTCAAACGAATCGTTAGTGATAGGCACACAGCGAATTCGTGGATCGATGTGCTCAACGGAAACAAAGTCGAACACGTGTAATCAATAGCAGGCGTACCAAAAGGCAACTAGCAGATAAAACGTGTACATCGTTTTATTGTATTCATCATAGTGAAACTATCAGTAGATAAACTCTCTTCTATCCCGAAGTTGTTTGAAGCTATTGTTACCAAGCAAATGACTTATCCGATTTCCTCAATAATAGCAAATTGCCAACATGGCTTCTGTAAGGGCAAATCGACCATTACAAATTTACTTGAATTTACCACCCATGTTTCAAATGGGTTTAGGGAATGCATTGATACTGATGTTATATATACCGATTTTAGTAAAGCATTTGACAAAGTATGTCACTCTTTACTCATCCGTAAACTAGATCTGCTTGGTTTTCAACCTGGTATCCTCTGTTGGATGTCTTCTTATCTCTCCGGTAGGACGCAAAAGGTAGTTTTTAAAAATTTTCATTCTGGGATCATCGATGTTTCCTCGGGAGTTCCTCAGGGCAGCCACCTCGGACCGATTCTGTTCCTGCTATTCATAAACGACATTTCTACAGTAGTAAAGTATTCTAAAATATTGATGTACGCGGATGATGTTAAACTTTTTAAGACTTATGCCTCGGCTGAAGAAAGATCCTTGCTACAGCAAGATTTGGACAGCATAGTCAATTGGTGCAGCATTAATTATATGCCGCTTAACCTTAACAAATGTAAATTCATGTGCTTTTCTCGACGAACCATTCAGCCGGCCTCCTACAAAATAAATAACTACGTCCTAGAACATGTAAACAGTTTTGTTGACCTGGGTGTTGGTATGGATTGTAAACTCAATTTTAATTTTCATATTAGTTCCACAGTTAATAAAGCAAGGGGTGTACTGGCTTTTGTAAAGCGTTGGTCAAAGGAATTCCGCGACCCGTATATAACGAAAACACTTTTTACTTCATTAGTAAGACCAATACTGGAGTATGGTTCCATAGTTTGGAATCCTCGTTATCAGGTCCATTCAGACCAACTAGAGTCAATACAAAAACAATTCTTACTTTAGCTTTGAGAAATCTTGGATGGGATTCGCCATACAATCTTCCCCCTTACACTAGTCGTTTAAAACTTATTAATCTTCCTACTCTTTCGAGTCGCAGAGAAATGTTAGGTATAATATTTCTGGTAAAATTAGTCAATGGATGGATCTCAAGTCCATTTCTTCTAGAGCAAATTAATTTTAATGTACCCTCCCGTGCAACGAGAAACTTTAAACCACTTTTCTTGAAACTATGCAGAACTAACTTTGAGTTGAATGAACCGTTTCGGGGTTTATGCCAAGACTTTAACAATCATTCCAGCACCTTTGATGTATCGGACTCACTTTTTATAATTAAAAGAACTATTATATCCTCTCTTAATAACAGCTAACGATCCAATTTTCTTACTTTGCATTTCTCTAACTTTGTATTCGGCTGATGAATTCTTATTCTGTAGCTGAGCAGCTTGGGATCTCGACACTTAACAAACTTTCTTCTGTCACGACTCGGCACCTAAGATTTGTATATTTAAAAAACATCCGTACGTTATGCGGATTGAGCCCCTCGTGCCGGTTGGGCGGGAAAGTGGGTTTCCGTTGGGTTATAATAATAAACCATCCAAATGGTTTACGTATGTGGCTCGTGTAGAGAAGGATATCAACTCGCATATGCATTCTCCCACAAGTTTATCACTATGGCTGACATCGTAATATACACCTTCAAAGTTGCGTTACATTTTAACTACTTTTATCAAACCGCATCACTGCATTATCATATGATAATGCAACCGGCTGATTTGTATTGATGTTTGTGAACACAAAATTTGCCGAGCAGTGTTTTCGCTTTGAAGAGACTTTTGATTGAGCACTTTTTAAAGTTGGCACAAAATAATGAAAAAGAATATAAAAATATTAGCATTTTAATGCTAAATAGGAAGAGAAAGCGAAGACTTGTCCTGGCAATGTGCAAAAAAAAACCTGTTTGATCCCCCGGACCCGGAGTTCTCGAAGGGGCACCTATTTTCTACGAAATTAAGTGAATAGTTAAAAATTAGAAAGCTTTTGATAGGTGATTAATTCAATCATTTATTTAAAAGTTGTAATTACCGATAAAGCGCATTTTTGCGTGCATCTAAAAAAAAAACACAACGTTGTGCTCGGTGCTGCGAGAAAGAAATTGATACGCCAACGGCTAAAGCAGCTGTGGCCGTCAGCGATCTCACCAGCACCCTTAGGCCTTGTTAGGGCCATTGTGGTATCACGCGCATTAAAAACCCCCGACCCGACCCCAGCGAGTGGAATCTGCAAATTTTAATAGCATGCGTACCTCTATCCTGGCCAGGTCGCTTATGTCGCTGAAGAACTTTCATCCTAAGAATTTCCTCCTCTTTGCCCATAGTGCGGGGCATTCACATAGGAGGTGCCCTACCGTTTCAGGATCCTCTTCATTTCTGCAGCTTCTGCAGAAGTCATTATAGGTGGCACCCAAGCTCTGTGCGTGTCTACCTATCAGTAGATGACCTGTCATTATGCGCAAAGCTAAGGACAGGTCTCCTCTGCTCAGCAAGAGCAGACTTTGTAATTTTTTGACGTCCCACTCAGGCCACAAGAGTTTGGAATTGATGCAGGTATTACCGTTATTCCAGCGGCTTTCTGCTTCCTTAAGGGATGAGTCCCTTAGAGTGACCATAAAGTTTAGGAACTTTCGACTCACATCACCTCTGCTAAAGGAAAAATTGTAGTCAACTTCTTTTATTTTCCTCAGCACCTTTTCCCACAAAATTGTCTGCTTTTGCGTTTCGCGGCAAAATTTTCTTCGTTGTGTAGTCGCACCTCCACCAGCTTCTTCCTTGCGAATTTCCACTTTTCTCTGTAAACAAAAAATGCATATATCTTAATCTATATATATATAAATCTATATATATAAAAATTAATCCCTAATTCCATTGGTCACGGCATCACGCGTGAACGGCTAGATCGATTTCGATAATTCTTTTTTGTTGTGTTTGTTATTGTCAGGAGAAGGTTATTATGAAAGAAAATAACGCGGAAAATTTGAAAATTTAAGAATACTTAACAACCACATATACAATTATTTCCAATCTAACCTTAGCGCTTTGGACAATATAAACTTTCTAATGTAACCTTATGACGTTTGACATATAATTGACAGATTGTGTGCTGCAAATATCGTCAAATAGGATGTACAATATGTACGCCATTATTTAGATATGATGAATTTCATATCAAATCCAATATGCGTTGAACCCGACCCCCTCAGAATTTGATGAAATTTTGCATATAGGTACATCTTACCTACCCAAACACAACCTTATTTTTAGAAAATGGATTTTCGAAAAATTGTGGGCGTGGCAAGGTGTCGAAATATTCGAAAATATTCGAAAAATTACGATAATAGGTACTTTTAAAGTGTGATTACTACGGAATGGCTTTACCGATTTCATACCATTAGAAAGGTATTGAAATAAGCTTTCAAAAAAATACACTGTAAAAATTTTTTAGTACACTGAAAAAAAAATTTTTTCCAAAATAAAATTTTAAACTGAAAAAACACTTCAAAGATCAAGCGATTTTGAAAAATAAAATTTTATTTTAGAAAGGTCTATTTAATATATATAACATATCTGAAAACTAAAATGGGGTGTTTTTTCTTTTTTTTTTTAATTTATTTAAGTAAATGCATCTCTTGTTAACTTTTTTTATTTTGATATTATTGTGTGACAAAAAAAGGTACCTAGCTATATAATCATTTTTGAAATATATATGTATGTAGATGAACTGCTATGCTATCATGGATATTACAATCGGATATTATGGCAAAGGTTCTATGAATTAAATTATCGTTATCTTTGTAATAAATAACGAACGGATGTATCGTGGCTTGATTATTATTCCAATGATATCCTTGAATGGCATCTTGTATAACAAACGCATAGTTTTCAGCGAAATCTATTTGAATTAGCAGTTCTCCTGGCAGCAGTGTCATTTTTCTTTCACTTACGAAGCGGGACTGGCGCTTAGCTGTGAAATGATGTGACACCAGCTTATTGATGTGTTGTACAAAATCATCAACAAATGTGTTTGTAGTAGAGGAAATGGTTTCGAGATTACATCTGAGGGTTGTGTTCCATTTTTTGTAAATGACTTCTTGAATCGAATTTTTTTCGTAATATTCCAACATCATCGTTCTAAGGTTCGTTAAATTATCGTAGCACCGACCACACATTGATACGCAACACTCGCTGTTTTCTATATTACCATTACAGACAACGAATTTAATAACATCTTTATAGTTTCTGAAATTATGTTGACCTTCCATCGATTTCAAACCCGATTTTTCGAACATCAGTTTTACATTCTGATGCAATGTGCACACACAAACATTTTGCTGGTTTCCAACCCCAAGTTTGATACAATTCTCTGGTCGCAACATGGTAAATTTTGTAAATCTTAATTGAAGTGAAGAATTTTTTTTTTCTAAATTCATAGTAAGTTTCACGAAGCGATGACAGCATTAGTCTTTTTTGAAGTTTCTCGCGTATGTTTCCTTGTCTTACTACAATTGAGTCCTGCGACCCAGGCATGATTCGGCTAATTTCATCATCTTCATAAAACAATTTTACTGTGTTTAAAGTTTGTTCAGGTAAACTACGTCTGTCCATGCTAAAGCGTTTGACGTCCGAAAACTTTGTTTTATTTTTTTGTATATCTTTGCTAATTTTTATCAATTTGTAAGATAAATCATGCCCAAAAATGTCTTTAATTTCCTTAGATGTCATGGTGTTTGGTAATAGAGATAATATTTTTTGCTTATCCAAATTATTCGAGCAGTTTTCGATTTGATATTTCATGTTCTCCAAAATTTGTTCGTAGTAAGCTTTGATCTTCTTTTGGTCTTCTGATAAAGTTGACAGTGAACCACCTCCAAGTGAATCCGAAATACCTTGCGCAAATTGCTGTGTTTTTTTTTTGCAGTATGAATCCCTTTCTAAATATTTTCGCTGCATTGGCGATGGATGGCTTGCAAGATGAGGAATAACATGCTTATTTATATTGTCGACGAGTTCGTTGCGTTCGAGTGATTTAGTATAGCTGCTGCATGTTGGAACTTCCTTATATTCTTGATACAATTCACCGCTAGCCAAGTCATGTAAATCCTCAATTTCCGTTTCAGTAGAACGCTGATTATCAGCAATCTTGATAGCATCCTTCAGTTTGAAGCGACAATTTTCGCAAATACGGCAACAATGAGTGTTGGAGACTGCTGGAAAATGCTCAGATATCACCGCTGCTTCGTTTAAGCTAATTTTTCGAAGTTTAGAGGAACATTTTGTTGATAGCTGCACACATCTGTTTTTATTAGTTGATTACATATCTATTTGTAATTTAAGGAGAAACTAAGCACGAAGTATAACAGCCGTTCTAAAATTTTTACTAGACGAAATTAACGTACGTTCGCTTTGAATTTGCAATGGCAACTGAAACGAATTCATAGAATATCGCTATGAAGCTAACAATCAGGTAGAAATAGTATATACTTAGTCATTAAAAGTTTATTGTACTATCTAACCGAAGGGTGTATGTTTATGTTGTCCAATAGATCCTAGGTACGTTTCGGCACTACTATGCATAGGATCTATTGTACAACACAAACATACACCCTTCGTTTAGATACTATTTCTACCTGACTGTTAGCTTCATAGCGATATTCTAGGAATCTGTTTCAGTTGTTGCGGTAAACAGCACAACAAACAGGTACAAAAAAATATTTTCGCTACTGATTTCATGTGGTGGAAGGTTGATGAGCGGTTAAATTTTTGTGTTACCAAGGTCATTAATTTTATATTTTGGGAATGCCTGAAAATTTGACAACAAAAATTCTTGTTCGACTCTATTAGAATAAAAAAAATCTGTATAACTTCCAAAGTATAGCTAGGTACCTTTTTTTGTCACACAATAATATCAAAATAAAAAAAGTTAACAAGAGATGCATTTACTTAAATAAATTAAAAAAAAAAAAAGAAAAAACACCACATTTTAGTTTTCAGATATGTTATATATATTAAACAGACCTTTCTAAAATAAAATTTTATTTTTCAAAATCGCTTGATCTTTGAAGTGTTTTTTCAGTTTAAAATTTTATTTTGGAAAAAATTTTGAAAGCTTATTTCAATACCTTTTTAATGGTGTGAAGATCTTTGAAATCGGTAAAGCCATTCCGTAGTAATCACACTTTAAAAGTACCTATTATCGTAATTTTTCGAATATTTCGATACCTTGCCACGCCCACAATTTTTCGAAAATCCATTTTCTAAAAATAAGGTTGTGTTTGGGTAGGTAAGATGTACCTCTATGCAAAATTTCATCAAATTCTGAGGGGGTCGGGTTCAAAATGTACGTTTTTTTCAGCCTTTGAAATCAAATTCATCATATGTTAAGGACAATGTTGCAATGTGCTCGTTAATTTTAATAGCCTGTGCCGTGGGAGCCTCCGGACTTGATTGATTTTTCTTCTTGTTTTATCTCCGAGTGTCGATTGTTAATTATAATGACACCACATTATATTATTTATATAAGCGATATGTTGTGGACGGATGTAGTCCTGCATGTGTAGTTACTAAGTAGATGCTGTAAACTTGGGTTTATCGGGCTTTGAATTTAGTTAATTTTGGGATATTTTTTTACAAGGAGCGTAATCTCGTTGTCTTGTAGTACCTTAAGCTAAGAATTCATAATGATATCTTTAACACTAATGGAAAATCTCTGTTTAGTCTTGATAATAGTCTCGACTTTCTGGCTATCCAACAGGACAGGGTTTATAATATTTAGTTTCCCTAACGTTATGGAAAGAGCAATGTTATTTAATTCGGCAATCGCATCACATTTTGTTTATCATATTTTCCAAGAACTTGGTAACAGAAGTGTAATCCAGTTATACATAGACGGCATCATTGTTTTCGCCACATAGTCAGAAGAGTGCATGCAGAAAACCAAAAACGTTTTGGACACAGCGGCGCAGTACGGTATTTGAATAAAGTTGAAGTAATAAGTTTTCTACAGACACTTATAAGTTTTCTGGGTCACGTAGTCGAGAACGGACAGATACGGCCTTGGAGACGGAAGACAGCAGAAGTATGCCGCTAAGCGATGCCAAAAAACATCAAAGAGTTTCAAGCAATTCTGCGTATGACGTGATTTTTTCAAAAATTCATCCCTATGTACGCGCAGGTGGCTCGCCTGCTAACCGACCTGCTGAAAAAAGGTGTTGACTTCAAATGGGTCCAACACTACTACAGGCAGTACAGCTGTTGAAAGTAGTGCTTACAAATGAACCATTTTCACACATTTCTGAAAGAGTAGCGCTAACTCAGCTCCATGTTTACGCCTCGAAAAATTGGTTTGGGGTAGTGGTGCTGGCATCGGTCGAGCGTACGCTACACCTACTTTTGGAGCAAGAAAACGCCAGAAAGGGAATCAAAGCAGCATAGTTACATCCTTGAATTAAAGGCAGCATAACTGGAATTGAAAAAGTTCTACCATTAATTACTTGGAATCAATTTAAATTGGTCAGAGATTGCATTGTATTTATGGAGACAACAAATAAGCAAGAAGTACCAAGGAAAATCGCGCAGTGGAATCTCTACCTTCAGGACTTCAGTTTCGACGTAGAGCACAGTGCAAGGCAGAAGATGAAACATGTTGATTGCTTAAGCAGGTGCCCAAAGTCCTATATGGTTAGAAAAGCGCAGCAGAAAGCCGAAGGGTAGTCTTCAATTAATATCCGAAAAGGGCGACGAGTTATTCGTCCGAAGGTTATATAGAAAGAGGTGGTTTAACATGCACACGAGGCAGGTAGTTTTCTACATCTAAGATGATGCATTCCATTCAGCAGCAGTATTAGATACCACACTTAGAAAATAAGATGTCAAGGTTAATTGGGAATTGCGTCAAATGTATTATCCATAATTATAAGTTCGGCAAGAAAGAAGGGTTCTTCCAGTGCATTGAGAAATGAAATACGCCACTTTACACGTTACATATCGATCACATGAGACCAACAGATGCGGCGTCTATGCAGTAGAAGTACATTTTGGCCACGGTCGATGTGTTTTTGAAATTTGTATGACTGTTTCCCACTAAGACGACGGGCCAAGATAAGGCCAATAAGAAGCTAACTGAATGGTCAGCTTTATTTGGGTTTCAAACGAATCGTTAGTGATAGGCACACAGCGAATTCGTGGATCGATGTGCTCAACGGAAACAAAGTCGAACACGTGTAATCAATAGCAGGCGTACCAAAAGGCAACTAGCAGATAAAACGTGTACATCGTTTTATTGTATTCATCATAGTGAAACTATCAGTAGATAAACCATCCAAATGGTTTACGTATGTGGCTCGTGTAGAGAAGGATATCAACTCGCATATGCATTCTCCAACAAGTTTATCACTATGGCTGACATCGTAATATACACCTTCAAAGTTGCGTTACATTTTAACTACATTTATCAAACCGCATCACTACATTATCATATGATAATGCAACCGGCTGATTTGTATTGATGTTTGTGAACACAAAATTTGCCGAGCAGTGTTTTCGCTTTGAAGAGACTTTTGATTGAGCACTTTTTAAAGTTGGCACAAAATAATGAAAAAGAATATAAAAATATTAGCATTTTAATGCTAAATAGGAAGAGAAAGCGAAGACTTGTCCTGGCAATGTGCAAAAAAAACCTGTTTGATCCCCCGGACCCGGAGTTCTCGAAGGGGCACCTATTTTCTACGAAATTAAGTGAATAGTTAAAAATTAGAAAGCTTTTGATAGGTGATTAATTCAATCATTTATTTAAAAGTTGTAATTACCGATAAAGCGATTTTTGCGTGCATCTAAAAAAAACACAATGTTGTGCTCGGTGCTGCGAGAAAGAAATTGATACGCCAACGGCTAAAGCAGCTGCGGCTGTCAGCGATCTCACCAGCACCCTTAGGCCTTGTTAGGGCCATTGTGGTATCACGCGCATTAAAAACCCCCGACCCGACCCCAGCGAGTGGAATCTGCAAATTTTAATAGCATGCGTACCTCTGTCCTGGCCAGGTCGCTTATGTCGCTGAAGAACTTTCATCCTAAGAATTTCCTCCTCTTTGCCCATAGTGCGGGGCATTCACATAGGAGGTGCCCTACCGTTTCAGGATCCTCTTCATTTCTGCAGCTTCTGCAGAAGTCATTATAGGTGGCACCCAGGCTCTGTGCGTGTCTACCTATCAGTAGATGACCTGTCATTATGCGCAAAGCTAAGGACAGGTCTCCTCTGCTCAGCAAGAGCAGACTTTGTAATTTTTTGACGTCCCACTCAGGCCACAAGAGTTTGGAATTGATGCAGGTATTACCGTTATTCCAGCGGCTTTCTGCTTCCTTAAGGGATGGGTCCCTTAGAGTGACCATAAAGTTTAGGAACTTTCGACTCACATCACCTCTGCTAAAGGAAAAATTGTAGTCAACTTCTTTTATTTTCCTCAGCACCTTTTCCCACAAAACTGTCTGCTTTTGCGTTTCGCGGCAAAATTTTCTTCGTTGTGTAGTCGCACCTCCACCAGCTTCTTCCTTGCGAATTTCCACTTTTTATCACTGTAAACAAAATATGCATATATCTTAATCTATATATATATAAATCTATATATATAAAAATTAATCCCTAATTCCATTGGTCACGGCATCACGCGTGAACGGCTAGATCGATTTCGATAATTCTTTTTTGTTGTGTTTGTTATTGTCAGGAGAAGGTTATTATGAAAGAAAATAACGCGGAAAATTTGAAAATTTAAGAATACTTAACAACCACATATAAAATTATTTCCAATCTAACCTTAGCGCTTTGGACAATATAAACTTTCTAATGTAACCTTATGACGTTTGACATATAATTGACAGATTGTGTGCTGCAAATATCGTCAAATAGGATGTACAAAATGTACGCCATTATTTAGATACATATGATGAATTTCATATCAAATCCAATATGCGTTGAACCCGACCCCCTCAGAATTTGATGAAATTTTGCATATAGGTACATCTTACCTACCCAAACACAACCTTTTTTTTAGAAAATGGATTTTCGAAAAATTGTGGGCGTGGCAAGGTGTCGAAATATTCGAAAATATTCGAAAAATTACGATAATAGGTACTTTTAAAGTGTGATTACTACGGAATGGCTTTACCGATTTCATACCATTAGAAAGGTATTGAAATAAGCTTTCAAAAAAACACACTGTAAAAAATTTTTAGTACACTGGAAAAAAAATTTTTTCCTAAATAAAATTTTAAACTGAAAAAACACTTCAAAGATCAAGCGATTTTGAAAAATAAAATTTTATTTTAGAAAGGTCTATTTAATATATATAACATATCTGAAAACTAAAATGGGGTGTTTTTTCTTTTTTTTTTTTAATTTATTTAAGTAAATGCATCTCTTGTTAACTTTTTTTATTTTGATATTATTGTGTGACAAAAAAAGGTACCTAGCTATATAATCATTTTTGAAATATATATGTAGATGAACTGCTATGCTATCATGGATATTACAATCGGATATTATGGCAAAGGTTCTATGAATTAAATTATCGTTATCTTTGTAATAAATAACGAACGGATGTATCGTGGCTTGATTATTATTCCAATGATATCCTTGAATGGCATCTTGTATAACAAACGCATAGTTTTCAGCGAAATCTATTTGAATTAGCAGTTCTCCTGGCAGCAGTGTCATTTTTCTTTCACTTACGAAGCGGGACTGGCGCTTAGCTGTGAAATGATGTAACACCAGCTTATTGATGTGTTGTACAAAATCGTCAACAAATGTGTTTGTAGTAGAGGAAATGGTTTCGAGATTACATCTGAGGGTTGTGTTCCATTTTTTGTAAATGACTTCTTGAATCGAATTTTTTTCGTAATATTCCAACATCATCGTTCTAAGGTTCGTTAAATTATCGTAGCACCGACCACACATTGATACGCAACACTCGCTGTTTTCTATATTACCATTACAGACAACGAATTTAATAACATCTTTACAGTTTCTGAAATTATGTTGACCTTCCATCGATTTCAAACCCGATTTTTCGAACATCAGTTTTACATTCTGATGCAATGTGCACACACAAACATTTTGCTGGTTTCCAACCCCAAGTTTGATACAATTCTCTGGTCGCAACATGGTAAATTTTGTAAATCCTAATTGAAGTGAAGAATTTTTTTTTCTAAATTCATAGTAAGTTTCACGAAGCGATGACAGCATTAGTCTTTTTTGAAGTTTCTCGCGTATGTTTCCTTGTCTTACTACAATTGAGTCCTGTGACCCAGGCATGATTCGGCTGATTTCATCATCTTCATAAAACAATTTTACTGTGTTTAAAGTTTGTTCAGGTAAACTACGTCTGTCCATGCTACATAAAGCGTTTGACGTCCGAAAACTTTGTTTTATTTTTTTGTATATCTTTGCTAATTTTTATCAATTTGTAAGATAAATCATGCCCAAAAATGTCTTTAATTTCCTTAGATGTCATGGTGTTTGGTAATAGAGATAATATTTTTTGCTTATCCAAATTATTTGAGCAGTTTTCGATTTGATATTTCATGTTCTCCAAAATTTGTTCGTAGTAAGCTTTGATCTTCTGATAAAGTTGACAGTGAACCACCTCCAAGTGAATCCGAAATACCTTGCGCAAATTGCTGTGTTTTTTTTTGCAGTATGAATCCCTTTCTAAATATTTTCGCTGCATTGGCGATGGATGGCTTGCAAGATGAGGAATAACATGCTTATTTATATTGTCGACGAGTTCGTTGCGTTCGAGTGATTTAGTATAGCTGCTGCATGTTGGAACTTCCTTATATTCTTGATACAATTCACCGCTAGCCAAGTCATGTAAATCCTCAATTTCCGTTTCAGTAGAACGCTGATTATCAGCAATCTTGATAGCATCCTTCAGTTTAAAGCGACAATTTTCGCAAATACGGCAACAATGAGTGTTGGAGACTGCTGGAAAATGCTCAGATATCACCGCTGCTTCGTTTAAGCTAATTTTTCGAAGTTTAGAGGAACATTTTGTTGATAGCTGCACACATCTGTATTTATTAGTTGATTCCATATCTATTTGTAATTTAAGGAGAAACTAAGCACGAAGTATAACAGCCGTTTAAACACAACTAAAATTTTTACTAGACGAAATTAACGTACGTTCGCTTTGAATTTGCAATGGCAACTGAAACGAATTCATAGAATATCGCTATGAAGCTAACAATCAGGTAGAATTAGTATATACTTAGTCATTAAAAGTTTATTGTACTATCTAACTGAAGGGTGTATGTTTATGTTGTCCAATAGATCCTAGGTACGTTTCGGCACTACTATGCATAGGATCTATTGTACAACACAAACATACACCCTTCGTTTAGATACTATTTCTACCTGACTGTTAGCTTCATAGCGATATTCTAGGAATCTGTTTCAGTTGTTGCGGTAAACAGCACAACAAACAGGTACAAAAAATTATTTTCGCTACTGATTTCATGTGGTGGAAGGTTGATCCGCTGTATCCTTTGATGAGCGGTTAAATTTTTGTGTTACCAAGGTCATTAATTTTATATTTTGGGAATGCCTGAAAATTTGACAACAAAAATTCTTGTTCGACTCTATTAGAATAAAAAAAATCTGTATAACTTCCAAAGTATAGCTAGGTACCTTTTTTTGTCACACAATAATATCAAAATAAAAAAAGTTAACAAGAGATGCATTTACTTAAATAAATTGAAAAAAAAAAGAAAAAACACCCCATTTTAGTTTTCAGATATGTTATATATATTAAATAGACCTTTCTAAAATAAAATTTTATTTTTCAAAATCGCTTGATCTTTGAAGTGTTTTTTCAGTTTAAAATTTTATTTTGGAAAAATTTTGAAAGCTTATTTCAATACCTTTTTAATGGTGTGAAGATCTTTGAAATCGGTAAAGCCATTCCGTAGTAATCACACTTTAAAAGTACCTATTATCGTAATTTTTCGAATATTTTCGAATATTTCGATACCTTGCCACGCCCACAATTTTTCGAAAATCCATTTTCTAAAAATAAGGTTGTGTTTGGGTAGGTAAGATGTACCTCTATGCAAAATTTCATCAAATTCTGAGGGGGTCGGGTTCAAAATGTACGTTTTTTTCAGCCTTTGAAATCAAATTCATCATATGTTAAGGACAATGTTGCAATGTGCTCGTTAATTTTAATAGCCTGTGCCGTGGGAGCCTCCGGACTTGATTGATTTTTCTTCTTGTTTTATCTCCGAGTGTCGATTGTTAATTATAATGACACCACATTATATTATTTATATAAGCGATATGTTGTGGACAGATGTAGTCATGCATGTGTAGTTACTAAGTAGATGCTGTAAACTTGGGTTTATCGGGCTTTGAATTTAGTTAATTTTGGGATATTTTTTTACAAGGAGCGTAATCTCGTTGTTTTGTAGTACCTTAAGCTAAGAATTCATAATGATATCTTTAACACTAATGGAAAATCTCTGTTCAGTCTTGATAATAGTCTCGACTTTCTGGCTATCCAACAGGACAGGGTTTATAATATTTAGTTTCCCTAACGTTATGGAAAGAGCAATGTTATTTAATTCGGCAATCGCATCACATTTTGTTTATCATATTTTCCAAGAACTTGGTAACAGAAGTGTAATCCAGTTATACATAGACGGCATCATTGTTTTCGCCACATAGTCAGAAGAGTGCATGCAGAAAACCAAAAACGTTTTGGACACAGCGGCGCAGTACGGTATTTGAATAAAGTTGAAGTAATAAGTTTTCTACAGACACTTATAAGTTTTCTGGGTCACGTAGTCGAGAACGGACAGATACGGCCTTGGAGACGGAAGACAGCAGAAGTATGCCGCTAAGCGATGCCAAAAAACATCAAAGAGTTTCAAGCAATTCTGCGTATGACGTGATTTTTTCAAGAATTCATCCCTATGTACGCGCAGGTGGCTCGCCTGCTAACCGACCTGCTGAAAGAAGGTGTTGACTTCAAATGGGTCCAACACTACTACAGGCAGTACAGCTGTTGAAAGTAGTGCTTACAAATGAACCATTTTCACACATTTATGAAAGAGTAGCGCTAACTCAGCTCCATGTTTACGCCTCGAAAAATTGGTTTGGGGTAGTGCTGCTGGCATCGGTCGAGCGTACGCTACACCTACTTTTGGAGCAAGAAAACGCCAGAAAGGGAATCAAAGCAGCATAGTTACATCCTTGAATTAAAGGCAGCATAACTGGAATTGAAAAAGTTATACCATTACTTACTTGGAATCAATTTAAATTGGTCAGATATTGCATTGTATTTATGGAAACAACAAATAAGCAAGAAGTACCAAGGGAAATCGCGCAGTGGAATCTCTACCTTCAGGACTTCAGTTTCGACGTAGAGCACAGTGCAAGGCAGAAGATGAAACATGTTGATTGCTTAAGCAGGTGCCCAAAGTCCTATATGGTTAGAAAAGCGCAGCAGAAAGCCGAAGGGTAGTCTTCAATTAATATCCGAAGAGGGCGACGAGTTATTCGTCCGAAGGCAGGTAGTTTTCTACATCTCAGATGATGCATTCCATTCAGCAGCAGTATTAGATACCACACTTAGAAAATAAGCTGTCAAGGTTAATTGGGAATTGCGTCAAATGTATTATCCATAATTATAAGTTCGGCAAGAAAGAAGGGTTCTTCCAGTGCATTGAGAAATGAAATACGCCACTTTACACGTTACATATCGATCACATGAGACCAACAGATGCGGCGTCTATGCAGTAGAAGTACATTTTGGCCACGGTCGATGTGTTTTTGAAATTTGTATGACTGTTTCCCACTAAGACGACGGGTCAAGAGAAGGCCAATAAAAAGCTTACTGAATGGTCAGCTTTATTTGGGTTTCAAACGAATCGTTAGTGATAGGCACACAGCGAATTCGTGGATCGATGTGCTCAACGGAAACAAAGTCGAACACGTGTAATCAATAGCAGGCGTACCAAAAGGCAACTAGCAGATAAAACGTGTACATCGTTTTATTGTATTCATCATAGTGAAACTATCAGTAGATAAACCATCCAAATGGTTTACGTATGTGGCTCGTGTAGAGAAGGATATCAACTAGCATATGCATTCTCCCACAAGTTTATCACTATGGCTGACATCGTAATATACACCTTCAAAGTTGCGTTACATTTTAACTACATTTATCAAACCGCATCACTACATTATCATATGATAATGCAACCGGCTGATTTGTATTGATGTTTGTGAACACAAAATTTGCCGAGCAGTGTTTTCGCTTTGAAGAGACTTTTGATTGAGCACTTCTTAAAGTTGGCACAAAATAATGAAAAAGAATATAAAAATATTAGCATTTTAATGCTAAATAGGAAGAGAAAGCGAAGACTTGTCCTGGCAATGTGCAAAAAAAAACCTGTTTGATCCCCCGGACCCGGAGTTCTCGAAGGGGCACCTATTTTCTACGAAATTAAGTGAATAGTTAAAAATTAGAAAGCTTTTGATAGGTGATTAATTCAATCATTTATTTAAAAGTTGTAATTACCGATAAAGCGATTTTTGCGTGCATCTAAAAAAAAACACAATGTTGTGCTCGGTGCTGCGAGAAAGAAATTGATACGCCAACGGCTAAAGCAGCTGTGGCTGTCAGCGATCTCACCAGCACCCTTAGGCCTTGTTAGGGCCATTGTGGTATCACGCGCATTAAAAACCCCCGACCCGACCCCAGCGAGTGGAATCTGCAAATTTTAATAGCATGCGTACCTCTATCCTGGCCAGGTCGCTTATGTCGCTGAAGAACTTTCATCCTAAGAATTTCCTCCTCTTTGCCCATAGTGCGGGGCATTCACATAGGAGGTGCCTTACCGTTTCAGGATCCTCTTCATTTCTGCAGCTTCTGCAGAAGTCATTATAGGTGGCACCCAGGCTCTGTGCGTGTCTATCAGTAGATGACCTGTCATTATGCGCAAAGCTAAGGACAGGTCTCCTCTGCTCAGCAAGAGCAGACTTTGTAATTTTTTGACGTCCCACTCAGTCCACAAGAGTTTGGAATTGATGCAGGTATTACCGTTATTCCAGCGGCTTTCTGCTTCCTTAAGGGATGAGTCCCTTAGAGTGACCATAAAGTTTAGGAACTTTCGACTCACATCACCTCTGCTAAAGGAAAAATTGTAGTCAACTTCTTTTATTTTCCTCAGCACCTTTTCCCACAAAACTGTCTGCTTTTGCGTTTCGCGGCAAAATTTTCTTCGTTGTGTAGTCGCACCTCCACCAGCTTCTTCCTTGCGAATTTCCACTTTTTATCACTGTAAACAAAATATGCATATATCTTAATCTATATATATATAAATCTATATATATAAAAATTAATCCCTAATTCCATTGGTCACGGCATCACGCGTGAACGGCAAGATCGATTTCGATAATTCTTTTTTGTTGTGTTTGTTATTGTCAGGAGAAGGTTATTATGAAAGAAAATAACGCGGAAAATTTGAAAATTTAAGAATACTTAACAACCACATATAAAATTATTTCCAATCTTACCTTAGCGCTTTGGACAATATAAACTTTCTAATGTAACCTTATGACGTTTGACATATAATTGACAGATTGTGTGCTGCAAATATCGTCAAATAGGATGTACAAAATGTACGCCATTATTTAGATATGATGAATTTCATATCAAATCCAATATGCGTTGAACCCGACCCCCTCAGAATTTGATGAAATTTTGCATATAGGTACATCTTACCTACCCAAACACAACCTTATTTTTAGAAAATGGATTTTCGAAAAATTGTGGGCGTGGCAAGGTGTCGAAATATTCGAAAATATTCGAAAAATTACGATAATAGGTACTTTTAAAGTGTGATTACTACGGAATGGCTTTACCGATTTCATACCATTAGAAAGGTATTGAAATAAGCTTTCAAAAAAATACACTGTAAAAATTTTTTAGTACACTGAAAAAAAAATTTTTTCCTAAATAAAATTTTAAACTGAAAAAACACTTCAAAGATCAAGCGATTTTGAAAAATAAAATTTTATTTTAGAAAGGTCTATTTAATATATATAACATATCTGAAAACTAAAATGGGGTGTTTTTTCTTTTTTTTTTTTAATTTATTTAAGTAAATGCATCTCTTGTTAACTTTTTTTATTTTGATATTATTGTGTGACAAAAAAAGGTACCTAGCTATATAATCATTTTTGAAATATATATGTAGATGAACTGCTATGCTATCATGGATATTACAATCGGATATTATGGCAAAGGTTCTATGAATTAAATTATCGTTATCTTTGTAATAAATAGCGAACGGATGTATCGTGGCTTGATTATTATTCCAATGATATCCTTGAATGGCATCTTGTATAACAAACGCATAGTTTTCAGCGAAATCTATTTGAATTAGCAGTTCTCCTGGCAGCAGTGTCATTTTTCTTTCACTTACGAAGCGGGACTGGCGCTTAGCTGTGAAATGATGTGACACCAGCTTATTGATGTGTTGTACAAAATCGTCAACAAATGTGTTTGTAGTAGAGGAAATGGTTTCGAGATTACATCTGAGGGTTGTGTTCCATTTTTTGTAAATGACTTCTTGAATCGAATTTTTTTCGTAATATTCCAACATCATCGTTCTAAGGTTCGTTAAATTATCGTAGCACCGACCACACATTGATACGCAACACTCGCTGTTTTCTATATTACCATTACAGACAACGAATTTAATAACATCTTTACAGTTTCTGAAATTATGTTGACCTTCCATCGATTTCAAACCGGATTTTTCGAACATCAGTTTTACATTCTGATGCAATGTGCACACACAAACATTTTGCTGGTTTCCAACCCCAAGTTTGATACAATTCTCTGGTCGCAACATGGTAAATTTTGTAAATCCTAATTGAAGTGAAGAATTTTTTTTTCTAAATTCATAGTAAGTTTCACGAAGCGATGACAGCATTAGTCTTTTTTGAAGTTTCTCGCGTATGTTTCCTTGTCTCACTACAATTGAGTCCTGTGACCCAGGCATGATTCGGCTGATTTCATCATCTTCATAAAACAATTTTACTGTGTTTAAAGTTTGTTCAGGTAAACTACGTCTGTCCATGCTACATAAAGCGTTTGACGTCCGAAAACTTTGTTTTATTTTTTTGTATATCTTTGCTAATTTTTATCAATTTGTAAGATAAATCATGCCCAAAAATGTCTTTAATTTCCTTAGATGTCATGGTGTTTGGTAATAGAGATAATATTTTTTGCTTATCCAAATTATTTGAGCAGTTTTCGATTTGATATTTCATGTTCTCCAAAATTTGTTCGTAGTAAGCTTTGATCTTCTGATAAAGTTGACAGTGAACCACCTCCAAGTGAATCCGAAATACCTTGCGCAAATTGCTGTGTTTTTTTTTTTGCAGTATGAATCCCTTTCTAAATATTTTCGCTGCATTGGCGATGGATGGCTTGCAAGATGAGGAATAACATGCTTATTTATATTGTCGACGAGTTCGTTGCGTTCGAGTGATTTAGTATAGCTGCTGCATGTTGGAACTTCCTTATATTCTTGATACAATTCACCGCTAGCCAAGTCATGTAAATCCTCAATTTCCGTTTCAGTAGAACGCTGATTATCAGCAATCTTGATAGCATCCTTCAGTTTGAAGCGACAATTTTCGCAAATACGGCAACAATGAGTGTTGGAGACTGCTGGAAAATGCTCAGATATCACCGCTGCTTCGTTTAAGCTAATTTTTCGAAGTTTAGAGGAACATTTTGTTGATAGCTGCACACATCTGTATTTATTAGTTGATTCCATATCTATTTGTAATTTAAGGAGAAACTAAGCACGAAGTATAACAGCCGTTTAAACACAACTAAAATTTTTACTAGACGAAATTAACGAACGTTCGCTTTGAATTTGCAATGGCAACTGAAACGAATTCATAGAATATCGCTATGAAGCTAACAATCAGGTAGAAATAGTATATACTTAGTCATTAAAAGTTTATTGTACTATCTAACCGAAGGGTGTATGTTTATGTTGTCCAATAGATCCTAGGTACGTTTCGGCACTACTATGCATAGGATCTATTGTACAACACAAACATACACCCTTCGTTTAGATACTATTTCTACCTGACTGTTAGCTTCATAGCGATATTCTAGGAATCTGTTTCAGTTGTTGCGGTAAACAGCACAACAAACAGGTACAAAAAATTATTTTCGCTACTGATTTCATGTGGTGGAAGGTTGATCCGCTGTATCCTTTGATGAGCGGTTAAATTTTTGTGTTACCAAGGTCATTAATTTTATATTTTGGGAATGCCTGAAAATTTGACAACAAAAATTCTTGTTCGACTCTATTAGAATAAAAAAAATCTGTATAACTTCCAAAGTATAGCTAGGTACCTTTTTTTGTCACACAATAATATCAAAATAAAAAAAGTTAACAAGAGATGCATTTACTTAAATAAATTGAAAAAAAAAAAGAAAAAACACCCCATTTTAGTTTTCAGATATGTTATATATATTAAATAGACCTTTCTAAAATAAAATTTTATTTTTCAAAATCGCTTGATCTTTGAAGTGTTTTTTCAGTTTTAAATTTTATTTTGGAAAAAATTTTGAAAGCTTATTTCAATACCTTTTTAATGGTGTGAAGATCTTTGAAATCGGTAAAGCCATTCCGTAGTAATCACACTTTAAAAGTACCTATTATCGTAATTTTTCGAATATTTTCGAATATTTCGATACCTTGCCACGCCCACAATTTTTCGAAAATCCATTTTCTAAAAATAAGGTTGTGTTTGGGTAGGTAAGATGTACCTCTATGCAAAATTTCATCAAATTCTGAGGGGGTCGGGTTCAAAATGTACGTTTTTTTCAGCCTTTGAAATCAAATTCATCATATGTTAAGGACAATGTTGCAATGTGCTCGTTAATTTTAATAGCCTGTGCCGTGGGAGCCTCCGGACTTGATTGATTTTTCTTCTTGTTTTATCTCCGAGTGTCGATTGTTAATTATAATGACACCACATTATATTATTTATATAAGCGATATGTTGTGGACGGATGTAGTCCTGCATGTGTAGTTACTAAGTAGATGCTGTAAACTTGGGTTTATCGGGCTTTGAATTTAGTTAATTTTGGGATATTTTTTTACAAGGAGCGTAATCTCGTTGTTTTGTAGTACCTTAAGCTAAGAATTCATAATGATATCTTTAACACTAATGGAAAATCTCTGTTCAGTCTTGATAATAGTCTCGACTTTCTGGCTATCCAACAGGACAGGGTTTATAATATTTAGTTTCCCTAACGTTATGGAAAGAGCAATGTTATTTAATTCGGCAATCGCATCACATTTTGTTTATCATATTTTCCAAGAACTTGGTAACATAAGTGTAATCCAGTTATACATAGACGGCATCATTGTTTTCGCCACATAGTCAGAAGAGTGCATGCAGAAAACCAAAAACGTTTTGGACACAGCGGCGCAGTACGGTATTTGAATAAAGTTGAAGTAATAAGTTTTCTACAGACACTTATAAGTTTTCTGGGTCACGTAGTCGAGAACGGACAGATACGGCCTTGGAGACGGAAGACAGCAGAAGTATGCCGCTAAGCGATGCCAAAAAACATCAAAGAGTTTCAAGCAATTCTGCGTATGACGTGATTTTTTCAAAAATTCATCCCTATGTACGCGCAGGTGGCTCGCCTGCTAACCGACCTGCTGAAAGAAGGTGTTGACTTCAAATGGGTCCAACACTACTACAGGCAGTACAGCTGTTGAAAGTAGTGCTTACAAATGAACCATTTTCACACATTTATGAAAGAGTAGCGCTAACTCAGCTCCATGTTTACGCCTCGAAAAATTGGTTTGGGGTAGTGCTGCTGGCATCGGTCGAGCGTACGCTACACCTACTTTTGGAGCAAGAAAACGCCAGAAAGGGAATGAAAGCAGCATAGTTACATCCTTGAATTAAAGGCAGCATAACTGGAATTGAAAAAGTTCTACCATTACTTACTTGGAATCAATTTAAATTGGTCAGAGA
Organism: Philophylla caesio; assembly: GCA_963971545.1. Classification (NCBI taxonomy): domain Eukaryota; kingdom Metazoa; phylum Arthropoda; class Insecta; order Diptera; family Tephritidae; genus Philophylla; species Philophylla caesio. Next base: position 84,800,045 of record OZ020604.1, read on the forward strand.
TTGCATTGTATTTATGGAAACAACAAATAAGCAAGAAGTACCAAGGGAAATCGCGCAGTGGAATCTCTACCTTCAGGACTTCAGTTTCGACGTAGAGCACAGTGCAAGGCAGAAGATGAAACATGTTGATTGCTTAAGCAGGTGCCCAAAGTCCTATATGGTTAGAAAAGCGCAGCAGAAAGCCGAAGGGTAGTCTTCAATTAATATCCGAAGAGGGCGACGAGTTATTCGTCCGAAGGCAGGTAGTTTTCTACATCTCAGATGATGCATTCCATTCAGCAGCAGTATTAGATACCACACTTAGAAAATAAGCTGTCAAGGTTAATTGGGAATTGCGTCAAATGTATTATCCATAATTATAAGTTCGGCAAGAAAGAAGGGTTCTTCCAGTGCATTGAGAAATGAAATACGCCACTTTACACGTTACATATCGATCACATGAGACCAACAGATGCGGCGTCTATGCAGTAGAAGTACATTTTGGCCACGGTCGATGTGTTTTTGAAATTTGTATGACTGTTTCCCACTAAGACGACGGGTCAAGAGAAGGCCAATAAAAAGCTTACTGAATGGTCAGCTTTATTTGGGTTTCAAACGAATCGTTAGTGATAGGCACACAGCGAATTCGTGGATCGATGTGCTCAACGGAAACAAAGTCGAACACGTGTAATCAATAGCAGGCGTACCAAAAGGCAACTAGCAGATAAAACGTGTACATCGTTTTATTGTATTCATCATAGTGAAACTATCAGTAGATAAACCATCCAAATGGTTTACGTATGTGGCTCGTGTAGAGAAGGATATCAACTCGCATATGCATTCTCCCACAAGTTTATCACTATGGCTGACATCGTAATATACACCTTCAAAGTTGCGTTACATTTTAACTACATTTATCAAACCGCATCACTACATTATCATATGATAATGCAACCGGCTGATTTGTATTGATGTTTGTGAACACAAAATTTGCCGAGCAGTGTTTTCGCTTTGAAGAGACTTTTGATTGAGCACTTCTTAAAGTTGGCACAAAATAATGAAAAAGAATATAAAAATATTAGCATTTTAATGCTAAATAGGAAGAGAAAGCGAAGACTTGTCCTGGCAATGTGCAAAAAAAACCTGTTTGATCCCCCGGACCCGGAGTTCTCGAAGGGGCACCTATTTTCTACGAAATTAAGTGAATAGTTAAAAATTAGAAAGCTTTTGATAGGTGATTAATTCAATCATTTATTTAAAAGTTGTAATTACCGATAAAGCGATTTTTGCGTGCATCTAAAAAAAAACACAATGTTGTGCTCGGTGCTGCGAGAAAGAAATTGATACGCCAACGGCTAAAGCAGCTGTGGCTGTCAGCGATCTCACCAGCACCCTTAGGCCTTGTTAGGGCCATTGTGGTATCACGCGCATTAAAAACCCCCCACCCCACCCCAGCGAGTGGAATCTGCAAGTTTTAATAGCATGCGTACCTCTATCCTGGCCAGGTCGCTTATGTCGCTGAAGAACTTTCATCCTAAGAATTTCCTCCTCTTTGCCCATAGTGCGGGGCATTCACATAGGAGGTGCCTTACCGTTTCAGGATCCTCTTCATTTCTGCAGCTTCTGCAGAAGTCATTATAGGTGGCACCCAGGCTCTGTGCGTGTCTATCAGTAGATGACCTGTCATTATGCGCAAAGCTAAGGACAGGTCTCCTCTGCTCAGCAAGAGCAGACTTTGTAATTTTTTGACGTCCCACTCAGGCCACAAGAGTTTGGAATTGATGCAGGTATTACCGTTATTCCAGCGGCTTTCTGCTTCCTTAAGGGATGAGTCCCTTAGAGTGACCATAAAGTTTAGGAACTTTCGACTCACATCACCTCTGCTAAAGGAAAAATTGTAGTCAACTTCTTTTATTTTCCTCAGCACCTTTTCCCACAAAACTGTCTGCTTTTGCGTTTCGCGGCAAAATTTTCTTCGTTGTGTAGTCGCACCTCCACCAGCTTCTTCCTTGCGAATTTCCACTTTTTATCACTGTAAACAAAATATGCATATATCTTAATCTATATATATATAAATCTATATATATAAAAATTAATCCCTAATTCCATTGGTCACGGCATCACGCGTGAACGGCAAGATCGATTTCGATAATTCTTTTTTGTTGTGTTTGTTATTGTCAGGAGAAGGTTATTATGAAAGAAAATAACGCGGAAAATTTGAAAATTTAAGAATACTTAACAACCACATATAAAATTATTTCCAATCTTACCTTAGCGCTTTGGACAATATAAACTTTCTAATGTAACCTTATGACGTTTGACATATAATTGACAGATTGTGTGCTGCAAATATCGTCAAATAGGATGTACAAAATGTACGCCATTATTTAGATATGATGAATTTCATATCAAATCCAATATGCGTTGAACCCGACCCCCTCAGAATTTGATGAAATTTTGCATATAGGTACATCTTACCTACCCAAACACAACCTTATTTTTAGAAAATGGATTTTCGAAAAATTGTGGGCGTGGCAAGGTGTCGAAATATTCGAAAATATTCGAAAAATTACGATAATAGGTACTTTTAAAGTGTGATTACTACGGAATGGCTTTACCGATTTCATACCATTTGAAAGGTATTGAAATAAGCTTTCAAAAAAATACACTGTAAACATTTTTTAGTACACTGAAAAAAAAATTTTTTCCTAAATAAAATTTTAAACTGAAAAAACACTTCAAAGATCAAGCGATTTTGAAAAATAAAATTTTATTTTAGAAAGGTCTATTTAATATATATAACATATCTGAAAACTAAAATGGGGTGTTTTTTCTTTTTTTTTTTAATTTATTTAAGTAAATGCATCTCTTGTTAACTTTTTTTATTTTGATATTATTGTGTGACAAAAAAAGGTACCTAGCTATATAATCATTTTTGAAATATATATGTAGATGAACTGCTATGCTATCATGGATATTACAATCGGATATTATGGCAAAGGTTCTATGAATTAAATTATCGTTATCTTTGTAATAAATAACGAACGGATGTATCGTGGCTTGATTATTATTCCAATGATATCCTTGAATGGCATCTTGTATAACAAACGCATAGTTTTCAGCGAAATCTATTTGAATTAGCAGTTCTCCTGGCAGCAGTGTCATTTTTCTTTCACTTACGAAGCGGGACTGGCGCTTAGCTGTGAAATGATGTGACACCAGCTTATTGATGTGTTGTACAAAATCGTCAACAAATGTGTTTGTAGTAGAGGAAATGGTTTCGAGATTACATCTGAGGGTTGTGTTCCATTTTTTGTAAATGACTTCTTGAATCGAATTTTTTTCGTAATATTCCAACATCATCGTTCTAAGGTTCGTTAAATTATCGTAGCACCGACCACACATTGATACGCAACACTCGCTGTTTTCTATATTACCATTACAGACAACGAATTTAATAACATCTTTACAGTTTCTGAAATTATGTTGACCTTCCATCGATTTCAAACCCGATTTTTCGAACATCAGTTTTACATTCTGATGCAATGTGCACACACAAACATTTTGCTGGTTTCCAACCCCAAGTTTGATACAATTCTCTGGTCGCAACATGGTAAATTTTGTAAATCCTAATTGAAGTGAAGAATTTTTTTTTCTAAATTCATAGTAAGTTTCACGAAGCGATGACAGCATTAGTCTTTTTTGAAGTTTCTCGCGTATGTTTCCTTGTCTTACTACAATTGAGTCCTGTGACCCAGGCATGATTCGGCTGATTTCATCATCTTCATAAAACAATTTTACTGTGTTTAAAGTTTGTTCAGGTAAACTACGTCTGTCCATGCTACATAAAGCGTTTGACGTCCGAAAACTTTGTTTTATTTTTTTGTATATCTTTGCTAATTTTTATCAATTTGTAAGATAAATCATGCCCAAAAATGTCTTTAATTTCCTTAGATGTCATGGTGTTTGGTAATAGAGATAATATTTTTTGCTTATCCAAATTATTTGAGCAGTTTTCGATTTGATATTTCATGTTCTCCAAAATTTGTTCGTAGTAAGCTTTGATCTTCTGATAAAGTTGACAGTGAACCACCTCCAAGTGAATCCGAAATACCTTGCGCAAATTGCTGTGTTTTTTTTTTTGCAGTATGAATCCCTTTCTAAATATTTTCGCTGCATTGGCGATGGATGGCTTGCAAGATGAGGAATAACATGCTTATTTATATTGTCGACGAGTTCGTTGCGTTCGAGTGATTTAGTATAGCTGCTGCATGTTGGAACTTCCTTATATTCTTGATACAATTCACCGCTAGCCAAGTCATGTAAATCCTCAATTTCCGTTTCAGTAGAACGCTGATTATCAGCAATCTTGATAGCATCCTTCAGTTTGAAGCGACAATTTTCGCAAATACGGCAACAATGAGTGTTGGAGACTGCTGGAAAATGCTCAGATATCACCGCTGCTTCGTTTAAGCTAATTTTTCGAAGTTTAGAGGAACATTTTGTTGATAGCTGCACACATCTGTATTTATTAGTTGATTCCATATCTATTTGTAATTTAAGGAGAAACTAAGCACGAAGTATAACAGCCGTTTAAACACAACTAAAATTTTTACTAGACGAAATTAACGAACGTTCGCTTTGAATTTGCAATGGCAACTGAAACGAATTCATAGAATATCGCTATGAAGCTAACAATCAGGTAGAAATAGTATATACTTAGTCATTAAAAGTTTATTGTACTATCTAACCGAAGGGTGTATGTTTATGTTGTCCAATAGATCCTAGGTACGTTTCGGCACTACTATGCATAGGATCTATTGTACAACACAAACATACACCCTTCGTTTAGATACTATTTCTACCTGACTGTTAGCTTCATAGCGATATTCTAGGAATCTGTTTCAGTTGTTGCGGTAAACAGCACAACAAACAGGTACAAAAAATTATTTTCGCTACTGATTTCATGTGGTGGAAGGTTGATCCGCTGTATCCTTTGATGAGCGGTTAAATTTTTGTGTTACCAAGGTCATTAATTTTATATTTTGGGAATGCCTGAAAATTTGACAACAAAAATTCTTGTTCGACTCTATTAGAATAAAAAAAATCTGTATAACTTCCAAAGTATAGCTAGGTACCTCTTTTTGTCACACAATAATATCAAAATAAAAAAAGTTAACAAGAGATGCATTTACTTAAATAAATTGAAAAAAAAAAAGAAAAAACACCCCATTTTAGTTTTCAGATATGTTATATATATTAAATAGACCTTTCTAAAATAAAATTTTATTTTTCAAAATCGCTTGATCTTTGAAGTGTTTTTTCAGTTTAAAATTTTATTTTGGAAAAAATTTTGAAAGCTTATTTCAATACCTTTTTAATGGTGTGAAGATCTTTGAAATCGGTAAAGCCATTCCGTAGTAATCACACTTTAAAGTACCTATTATCGTAATTTTTCGAATATTTTCGAATATTTCGATACCTTGCCACGCCCACAATTTTTCGAAAATCCATTTTCTAAAAATAAGGTTGTGTTTGGGTAGGTAAGATGTACCTCTATGCAAAATTTCATCAAATTCTGAGGGGGTCGGGTTCAAAATGTACGTTTTTTTCAGCCTTTGAAATCAAATTCATCATATGTTAAGGACAATGTTGCAATGTGCTCGTTAATTTCAATAGCCTGTGCCGTGGGAGCCTCCGGACTTGATTGATTTTTCTTCTTGTTTTATCTCCGAGTGTCGATTGTTAATTATAATGACACCACATTATATTATTTATATAAGCGATATGTTGTGGACGGATGTAGTCCTGCATGTGTAGTTACTAAGTAGATGCTGTAAACTTGGGTTTATCGGGCTTTGAATTTAGTTAATTTTGGGATATTTTTTTACAAGGAGCGTAATCTCGTTGTTTTGTAGTACCTTAAGCTAAGAATTCATAATGATATCTTTAACACTAATGGAAAATCTCTGTTCAGTCTTGATAATAGTCTCGACTTTCTGGCTATCCAACAGGACAGGGTTTATAATATTTAGTTTCCCTAACGTTATGGAAAGAGCAATGTTATTTAATTCGGCAATCGCATCACATTTTGTTTATCATATTTTCCAAGAACTTGGTAACAGAAGTGTAATCCAGTTATACATAGACGGCATCATTGTTTTCGCCACATAGTCAGAAGAGTGCATGCAGAAAACCAAAAACGTTTTGGACACAGCGGCGCAGTACGGTATTGAATAAAGTTGAAGTAATAAGTTTTCTACAGACACTTATAAGTTTTCTGGGTCACGTAGTCGAGAACGGACAGATACGGCCTTGGAGACGGAAGACAGCAGAAGTATGCCGCTAAGCGATGCCAAAAAACATCAAAGAGTTTCAAGCAATTCTGCGTATGACGTGATTTTTTCAAAAATTCATCCCTATGTACGCGCAGGTGGCTCGCCTGCTAACCGACCTGCTGAAAGAAGGTGTTGACTTCAAATGGGTCCAACACTACTACAGGCAGTACAGCTGTTGAAAGTAGTGCTTACAAATGAACCATTTTCACACATTTATGAAAGAGTAGCGCTAACTCAGCTCCATGTTTACGCCTCGAAAAATTGGTTTGGGGTAGTGCTGCTGGCATCGGTCGAGCGTACGCTACACCTACTTTTGGAGCAAGAAAACGCCAGAAAGGGAATCAAAGCAGCATAGTTACATCCTTGAATTAAAGGCAGCATAACTGGAATTGAAAAAGTTCTACCATTACTTACTTGGAATCAATTTAAATTGGTCAGATATTGCATTGTATTTATGGAAACAACAAATAAGCAAGAAGTACCAAGGGAAATCGCGCAGTGGAATCTCTACCTTCAGGACTTCAGTTTCGACGTAGAGCACAGTGCAAGGCAGAAGATGAAACATGTTGATTGCTTAAGCAGGTGCCCAAAGTCCTATATGGTTAGAAAAGCGCAGCAGATATCCGAAGAGGGCGACGAGTTATTCGTCCGAAGGCAGGTAGTTTTCTACATCTCAGATGATGCATTCCATTCAGCAGCAGTATTAGATACCACACTTAGAAAATAAGCTGTCAAGGTTAATTGGGAATTGCGTCAAATGTATTATCCATAATTATAAGTTCGGCAAGAAAGAAGGGTTCTTCCAGTGCATTGAGAAATGAAATACGCCACTTTACACGTTACATATCGATCACATGAGACCAACAGATGCGGCGTCTATGCAGTAGAAGTACATTTTGGCCACGGTCGATGTGTTTTTGAAATTTGTATGACTGTTTCCCACTAATACGACGGGTCAAGAGAAGGCCAATAAAAAGCTTACTGAATGGTCAGCTTTATTTGGGTTTCAAACGAATCGTTAGTGATATGCACACAGCGAATTCGTGGATCGATGTGCTCAACGGAAACAAAGTCGAACACGTGTAATCAATAGCAGGCGTACCAAAAGGCAACTAGCAGATAAAACGTGTACATCGTTTTATTGTATTCATCATAGTGAAACTATCAGTAGATAAACCATCCAAATGGTTTACGTATGTGGCTCGTGTAGAGAAGGATATCAACTCGCATATGCATTCTCCCACAAGTTTATCACTATGGCTGACATCGTAATATACACCTTCAAAGTTGCGTTACATTTTAACTACATTTATCAAACCGCATCACTACATTATCATATGATAATGCAACCGGCTGATTTGTATTGATGTTTGTGAACACAAAATTTGCCGAGCAGTGTTTTCGCTTTGAAGAGACTTTTGATTGAGCACTTCTTAAAGTTGGCACAAAATAATGAAAAAGAATATAAAAATATTAGCATTTTAATGCTAAATAGGAAGAGAAAGCGAAGACTTGTCCTGGCAATGTGCAAAAAAAAACCTGTTTGATCCCCCGGACCCGGAGTTCTCGAAGGGGCACCTATTTTCTACGAAATTAAGTGAATAGTTAAAAATTAGAAAGCTTTTGATAGGTGATTAATTCAATCATTTATTTAAAAGTTGTAATTACCGATAAAGCGTTTTTTGCGTGCATCTAAAAAAAAACACAATGTTGTGCTCGGTGCTGCGAGAAAGAAATTGATACGCCAACGGCTAAAGGAGCTGTGGCTGTCAGCGATCTCACCAGCACCCTTAGGCCTTGTTAGGGCCATTGTGGTATCACGCGCATTAAAAACCCCCGACCCGACCCCAGCGAGTGGAATCTGCAAATTTTAATAGCATGCGTACCTCTATCCTGGCCAGGTCGCTTATGTCGCTGAAGAACTTTCATCCTAAGAATTTCCTTCTCTTTGCCCATAGTGCGGGGCATTCACATAGGAGGTGCCCTACCGTTTCAGGATCCTCTTCATTTCTGCAGCTTCTGCAGAAGTCATTATAGGTGGCACCCAGGCTCTGTGCGTGTCTACCTATCAGTAGATGACCTGTCATTATGCGCAAAGCTAAGGACAGGTCTCCTCTGCTCAGCAAGAGCAGACTTTGTAATTTTTTGACGTCCCACTCAGGCCACAAGAGTTTGGAATTGATGCAGGTATTACCGTTATTCCAGCATCTTTCTGCTTCCTTAAGGGATGAGTCCCTTAGAGTGACCATAAAGTTTAGGAACTTTCGACTCACATCACCTCTGCTAAAGGAAAAATTGTAGTCAACTTCTTTTATTTTCCTCAGCACCTTTTCCCACAAAACTGTCTGCTTTTGCGTTTCGCGGCAAAATTTTCTTCGTTGTGTAGTCGCACCTCCACCAGCTTCTTCCTTGCGAATTTCCACTTTTTATCACTGTAAACAAAATATGCATATATCTTAATCTATATATATATAAATCTATATATATAAAAATTAATCCCTAATTCCATTGGTCACGGCATCACGCGTGAACGGCTAGATCGATTTCGATAATTCTTTTTTGTTGTGTTTGTTATTGTCAGGAGAAGGTTATTATGAAAGAAAATAACGCGCAAAATTTGAAAATTTAAGAATACTTAACAACCACATATAAAATTATTTCCAATCTTACCTTAGCGCTTTGGACAATATAAAGTTTCTAATGTAACCTTATGACGTTTGACATATAATTGACAGATTGTGTGCTGCAAATATCGTCAAATAGGATGTACAAAATGTACGCCATTATTTAGATATGATGAATTTCATATCAAATCCAATATGCGTTGAACCCGACCCCCTCAGAATTTGATGAAATTTTGCATATAGGTACATCTTACCTACCCAAACACAACCTTATTTTTAGAAAATGGATTTTCGAAAAATTGTGGGCGTGGCAAGGTGTCGAAATATTCGAAAATATTCGAAAAATTACGATAATAGGTACTTTTAAAGTGTGATTACTACGGAATGGCTTTACCGATTTCAAAGATCTTCATACCATTAGAAAGGTATTGAAATAAGCTTTCAAAAAAATACACTGTAAACATTTTTTAGTACACTGAAAAAAAATTTTTTTCAAAATAAAATTTTAAACTGAAAAAACACTTCAAAGATCAAGCGATTTTGAAAAATAAAATTTTATTTTAGAAAGGTCTATTTAATATATATAACATATCTGAAAACTAAAATAGGGTGTTTTTTCTTTTTTTTTTTTAAATTTATTTAAGTAAATGCATCTCTTGTTAACTTTTTTTATTTTGATATTATTGTGTGACAAAAAAAGGTACCTAGCTATATAATCATTTTTGAAATATATATGTAGATGAACTGCTATGCTATCATGGATATTACAATCGGATATTATGGCAAAGGTTCTATGAATTAAATTATCGTTATCTTTGTAATAAATAACGAACGGATGTATCGTGGCTTGATTATTATTCCAATGATATCCTTGAATGGCATCTTGTATAACAAACGCATAGTTTTCAGCGAAATCTATTTGAATTAGCAGTTCTCCTGGCAGCAGTGTCATTTTTCTTTCACTTACGAAGCGGGACTGGCGCTTAGCTGTGAAATGATGTGACACCAGCTTATTGATGTGTTGTACAAAATCGTCAACAAATGTGTTTGTAGTAGAGGAAATGGTTTCGAGATTACATCTGAGGGTTGTGTTCCATTTTTTGTAAATGACTTCTTGAATCGAATTTTTTTCGTAATATTCCAACATCATCGTTCTAAGGTTCGTTAAATTATCGTAGCACCGACCACACATTGATACGCAACACTAGCTGTTTTCTATATTACCATTACAGACAACGAATTTAATAACATCTTTATAGTTTCTGAAATTATGTTGACCTTCCATCGATTTCAAACCCGATTTTTCGAACATCAGTTTTACATTCTGATGCAATGTGCACACACAAACATTTTGCTGGTTTCCAACCCCAAGTTTGATACAATTCTCTGGTCGCAACATGGTAAATTTTGTAAATCCTAATTGAAGTGAAGAATTTTTTTTTCTAAATTCATAGTAAGTTTCACGAAGCGATGACAGCATTAGTCTTTTTTGAAGTTTCTCGCGTATGTTTCCTTGTCTTACTACAATTGAGTCCTGTGACCCAGGCATGATTCGGCTGATTTCATCATCTTCATAAAACAATTTTACTGTGTTTAAAGTTTGTTCAGATAAACTACGTCTGTCCATGCTAAAGCGTTTGACGTCCGAAAACTTTGTTTTATTTTTTTGTATATCTTTGCTAATTTTTATCAATTTGTAAGATAAATCATGCCCAAAAATGTCTTTACGAAAAATTACATAAAAAACTGGAAAAACTAACGGGGCCATATGAAGTAAAAGACAAGTCACAAGGTCATGTCTTTCACACCAGACTGGTGAATCTTGCAAATATACCCATCAACGAGGAAGAAACCAAACTATTGCAGAAAGGACTTAAACAGGACAAGGATAGCAGAACAAGCCATTATAGATACGGAAGTAGGAATATCTTTGCTGCCAAGTGAGGACCAAGAACACGCAAGGCACACATGCAGAGATATTATAGAAAACCAAATTAAAATAAATGAAAATGGAAGATATAGCCACGAAAGTAAGATTATGAAGAGTGTGAAACAGAAATTTAGGAAGAACAACATAATAACGACAAAGGCGGACAAAGGCAATACAACGGTACTAATGAAGAGAGAGGAATATATACAAAAAACTAAAACACTGATATGTGAAATGAAGTGCCGAGAAATTAGAGAAGACCCAACGGACAGGTACCAAATAGAGATAAAGAAGGCCATAAAAGAAGTGAGCAATATTATAACCCCCCACACAGCACACTTATTAAGCCAAATGAATCCGGCAGCACCACCACTGATAGCGCTTCCAAAAATCCACAAACCGGACACTCCAATGAGACCCATAATTAGCTATAAGTCGGCTCCTGCTTATAGACTCTCCAAACATCTGAAAATGCTGTTAAATGATAACTTGGAACTTCGTAACGAGCACATTGTAGCAAACACGACGGAACTCATCCATAAACTGGCAAACGTGAAAATTACACAGAAAAGCAGGCTAGTATCATTTGATATTAACGACTTGTACCCATCGATCCCACAAACAGAAACAATAGATATGGTCCGGAAAACACTACTCGAAAAAACGAAGGACCATATAAAAACAACCCAAATCACAAACACATTACGAACTACACTGCGACAAAATTATTTTAAGTTTAATAATAAAATATACCGACAAACAAACGGACTGGGAATGGGAAATCCAACCTCGGCCATCCTCATGGAGGTATTTATGCAGGAACTGGAGAGACAGTATATGGAAGAACTGAAAGCCGAGTTAGGCGTAGTATTCTATGCAAGGTACGTGGATGACATTATTTGCGTGATCACCAAGGACAATGAAGAGCAGATACTGGATTACCTGAACAAACAACATGGATGTATTATGTTTACGATGGAAATGGAAAAGAAGGGAAAAATAAATTACCTGGATCTGACGATTAACATAGACAAAATTGCCAAAAAAACTTGTCTACGAAATTTACAGAAAACCGACAGCTACAGACACCATAATACATAACACATCAAATCATCCTCAAGAACACAAATACGCCGCTATAAGACAACTAATAAACAGACTTGAACGAATACCTCTATCGCCAGAGGCATACGGAAAGGAACTAAACACAATATACAACATAGCAACAAACAACGGATATAAAAAGGAGCTCGTGGATAAATTCAGAAAAATGTATGCAGTTCAAAAAACAAGCGACAGAGAGCTAGACGAAAAAACTTGGACAGTAATGACTTATACAGGAAAAATGACATACAAACTTGCAAATTTTTTCAGAAAGTATAATATTCACACGGCGTTCAAAACAGGAAACAACTTGGGAAGGATACTTAAAAGCAGCACGAATGAAGAAGACCCATTGAACAAACAAGGCGTGTATAAACTGACCTGTGAGTGTCAATATAGCTATATAGGACAAACAGGACGCAAAGTAAGAACAAGATTCCGTGAACACATAAGGGACTACAACAAAAGGATACAAAAACCCACGGCAATACCTGAATCTAATTTTGCAAACCATTTGGTAAACGCAAAATGTTCACCCGCAAACATAAAGAAAACCGTGAAGGTACTGCACGTACAACAAAAAGGACGGCGCCTAAATACTCTTGAAAACATGGAAATATATAAACAAAAAACATTTGATGGGAGGATAATAAACGAACAAATAAACAGCAACTCTGATGCGATATTTGCACCATTAAGGCTTGTTTACAAAAAACAAAACAAAGACGTAGGTAAAATGACAGATACCAACATACAAAACAAACCTGCAATACCTAAACGGACTAAAATTACTGACTATATACCTGCTCTTACCGCAAAGACAGATTCGTGATAAAATATACATTTTTGGACTCTAACCGCGCGAGACTTTAGGTACCTATATTCAGGACACTTAACATTTGCTAACATTTACGATTATGCACCAATACTTGATTGACCAAATAAATGAAATAAATACGGAACAACAGACATAAACGGTACAGAACGAAATTTGACACTGAAGATGGCACAACGCCGAAACCGGTTTGTCTCCAAACCAAACTTGACAAGGGATGACGGAAAATCGTTCCAACAAAAATCAAAAAAGTCTTTAGTTTCCTTAGATGTCATGGTGTTTTTTGCTTATCCAAATTATTTGAGCCGTTTTCGATTTGATATTTCATGTTCTCCAAAATTTGTTCGTAGTAAGCTTTGATCTTCTTTTGGTCTTCTGATAAAGTTGACAGTGAACCACCTCCAAGTGAATCCGAAATACCTTGCGCAAATTGCTGTGTTTTTTTTTTGCAGTATGAATCCCTTTCTAAATATTTTCGCTGCATTGGCGATGGATGGCTTGCAAGATGAGGAATAACATGCTTATTTATATTGTCGACGAGTTCGTTGCGTTCGAGTGATTTAGTATAGCTGCTGCATGTTGGAACTTCCTTATATTCTTGATACAATTCACCGCTAGCCAAGTCATGTAAATCCTCAATTTCCGTTTCAGTAGAACGCTGATTATCAGCAATCTTGACAGCATCCTTCAGTTTGAAGCGACAATTTTCGCAAATACGGCAACAATGAGTGTTGGAGACTGCTGGAAAATGCTCAGATATCACCGCTGCTTCGTTTAAGCTAATTTTTCGAAGTTTAGAGGAACATTTTGTTGATAGCTGCACACATCTGTATTTATTAGTTGATTCCATATCTATTTGTAATTTAAGGAGAAACTAAGCACGAAGTATAACAGCCGTTTAAACACAACTAAAATTTTTACTAGACGAAATTAACGTACGTTCGCTTTGAATTTGCAATGGCAACTGAAACGAATTCATAGAATATCGCTATGAAGCTAACAATCAGGTAGAAATAGTATATACTTAGTCATTAAAAGTTTATTGTACTATATAACCGAAGGGTGTATGTTTATGTTGTCCAATAGATCCTAGGTACGTTTCGGCACTACTATGCATAGGATCTATTGTACAACACAAACATACACCCTTCGTTTAGATACTATTTCTACCTGACTGTTAGTTTCATAGCGATATTCTAGGAATCTGTTTCAGTTGTTGCGGTAAACAGCACAACAAACAGGTACAAAAAATTATTTTCGCTACTGATTTCATGTGGTGGAAGGTTGATCCGCTGTATCCTTTGATGAGCGGTTAAATTTTTGTGTTACCAAGGTCATTAATTTTATATTTTGGGAATGCCTGAAAATTTGACAAGAAAAATTCTTGTTCGACTCTATTAGAATAAAAAAAATCTGTATAACTTCCAAAGTATAGCTAGGTACCTTTTTTTGTCACACAATAATATCAAAATAAAAAAAGTTAACAAGAGATGCATTTACTTAAATAAATTAAAAAAAAAAAGAAAAAACACCCCATTTTAGTTTTCAGATATGTTATATATATTAAATAGACCTTTCTAAAATAAAATTTTATTTTTCAAAATCGCTTGATCTTTGAAGTGTTTTTTCAGTTTAAAATTTTATTTTGGAAAAATTTTTGAAAGCTTATTTCAATACCTTTCTAATGGTGTGAAGATCTTTGAAATCGGTAAAGCCATTCCGTAGTAATCACACTTTAAAAGTACCTATTATCGTAATTTTTCGAATATTTTCGAATATTTCGATACCTTGCCACGCCCACAATTTTTCGAAAATCCATTTTCTAAAAATAAGGTTGTGTTTGGGTAGGTAAGATGTACCTCTATGCAAAATTTCATCAAATTCTGAGGGGGTCGGGTTCAAAATGTACGTTTTTTTCAGCCTTTGAAATCAAATTCATCATATGTTAAGGACAATGTTGCAAATGTGCTCGTTAATTTTAATAGCTTGTGCCGTGGGAGCCTCCGGACTTGATTGATTTTTCTTCTTATTTTATCTCCGAGTGTCGATTGTTAATTATAATGACACCACATTATATTATTTATATAAGCGATATGTTGTGGACGGATGTAGTCCTGCATGTGTAGTTACTAAGTAGATGCTGTAAACTTGGGTTTATCGGGCTTTGAATTTAGTTAATTTTGGGATATTTTTTTACAAGGAGCGTAATCTCGTTGTCTTGTAGTACCTTAAGCTAAGAATTCATAATGATATCTTTTACACTAATGGAAAATCTCTGTTCAGTCTTGATAATAGTCTCGACTTTCTGGCTATCCAACAGGACAGGGTTTATAATATTTAGTTTCCCTAACGTTATGGAAAGAGCAATGTTATTTAATTCGGCAATCGCATCACATTTTGTTTATCATATTTTCCAAGAACTTGGTAACAGAAGTGTAATCCAGTTATACATAGACGGCATCATTGTTTTCGCCACATAGTCAGAAGAGTGCATGCAGAAAACCAAAAACGTTTTGGACACAGCGGCGCAGTACGGTATTTGAATAAAGTTGAAGTAATAAGTTTTCTACAGACACTTATAAGTTTTCTGGGTCACGTAGTCGAGAACGGACAGATAGGGCCTTGGAGACGGAAGACAGCAGAAGTATGCCGCTAAGCGATGCCAAAAAACATCAAAGAGTTTCAAGCAATTCTGCGTATGACGTGATTATTTCAAAAATGCATCCCTATGTACGCGCAGGTGGCTCGCCTTCTAACCGACCTGCTGAAAAAAGGTGTTGACTTCAAATGGGTCCAACACTACTACAGGCAGTACAGCTGTTGAAAGTAGTGCTTACAAATGAACCATTTTCACACATTTATGAAAGAGTAGCGCTAACTCAGCTCCATGCTTACGCCTCGAAAAATTGGTTTGGGGTAGTGCTGCTGGCATCGGTCGAGCGTACGCTACACCTACTTTTGGAGCAAGAAAACGCCAGAAAGGGAATCAAAGCAGCATAGTTACATCCTTGAATTAAAGGCAGCATAACTGGAATCGAAAAAGTTCTACCATTACTTACTTGGAATCAATTTAAATTGGTCAGAGATTGCATTGTATTTATGGAAACAACAAATAAGCAAGAAGTACCAAGGGAAATCGCGCAGTGGAATCTCTACCTTCAGGACTTCAGTTTCGACGTAGAGCACAGTGCAAGGCAGAAGATGAAACATGTTGATTGCTTAAGCAGGTGCCCAAAGTCCTATATGGCTAGAAAAGCGCAGCAGAAAGCCGAAGGGTAGTCTTCAATTAATATCCGAAAAGGGCGACGAGTTATTCGTCCGAAGGTTATGGATAAAGAGGTGGTTTAACATGCACACGAGGCAGGTAGTTTTCTACATCTAAGATGATGCATTCCATTCAGCAGCAGTATTAGATACCACACTTAGAAAATAAGATGTCAAGGTTAATTGGGAATTGCGTCAAACGTATTATCCATAATTATAAGTTCGGCAAGAAAGAAGGGTTCTTCCAGTGCATTGAGAAATGAAATACGCCACTTTACACGTTACATATCGATCACATGAGACCAACAGATGCGGCGTCTATGCAGTAGAAGTACATTTTGGCCACGGTCGATGTGTTTTTGAAATTTGTATGACTGTTTCCCACTAAGACGACGGGCCAAGAGAAGGCCAATAAGAAGCTAACTGAATGGTCAGCTTTATTTGGGTTTCAAACGAATCGTTAGTGATAGGCACACAGCGAATTCGTGGATCGATGTGCTCAACGGAAACAAAGTCGAACACGTGTAATCAATAGCAGGCGTACCAAAAGGCAACTAGCAGATAAAACGTGTAAATCGTTTTATTGTATTCATCATAGTGAAACTATCAGTAGATAAACCATCCAAATGGTTTACGTATGTGGCTCGTGTAGAGAAGGATATCAACTCGCATATGCATTCTCCCACAAGTTTATCACTATGGCTGACATCGTAATATACACCTTCAAAGTTGCGTTACATTTTAACTACATTTATCAAACCGCATCACTACATTATCATATGATAATGCAACCGGCTGATTTGTATTGATGTTTGTGAACACAAAATTTGCCGAGCAGTGTTTTCGCTTTGAAGAGACTTTTGATTGAGCACTTTTTAAAGTTGGCACAAAATAATGAAAAAGAATATAAAAATATTAGTATTTTAATGCTAAATAGGAAGAGAAAGCGAAGACTTGTCATGGCAATGTGCAAAAAAAAACCTGTATGATCCCCGGACCCGGAGTTCTCGAAGGGGCACCTATTTTCTACGAAATTAAGTGAATAGTTAAAAATTAGAAAGCTTTTGATAGGTGATTAATTCAATCATTTATTTAAAAGTTGTAATTACCGATAAAGCGATTTTTGCGTGCATCTAAAAAAAACACAATGTTGTGCTCGGTGCTGCGAGAAAGAAATTGATACGCCAACGGCTAAAGCAGCTGTGGCTGTCAGCGATCTCACCAGCACCCTTAGGCCTTGTTAAGGCCATTGTGGTATCACGCGCATTAAAAACCCCCGACCCGACCCCAGCGAGTGGAATCTGCAAATTTTAATAGCATGCGTACCTCTATCCTGGCCAGGTCGCTTATGTCGCTGAAGAACTTTCATCCTAAGAATTTCCTCCTCTTTGCCCATAGTGCGGGGCATTCACATAGGAGGTGCCTTACCGTTTCAGGATCCTCTTCATTTCTGCAGCTTCTGCAGAAGTCATTATAGGTGGCACCCAGGCTCTGTGCGTGTCTATCAGTAGATGACCTGTCATTATGCGCAAAGCTAAGGACAGGTCTCCTCTGCTCAGCAAGAGCAGACTTTGTAATTTTTTGACGTCCCACTCAGGCCACAAGAGTTTGGAATTGATGCAGGTATTACCGTTATTCCAGCGGCTTTCTGCTTCCTTAAGGGATGAGTCCCTTAGAGTGACCATAAAGTTTAGGAACTTTCGACTCACATCACCTCTGCTAAAGGAAAAATTGTAGTCAACTTCTTTTATTTTCCTCAGCACCTTTTCCCACAAAACTGTCTGCTTTTGCGTTTCGCGGCAAAATTTCTTCGTTGTGTAGTCGCACCTCCACCAGCTTCTTCCTTGCGAACTTCCACTTTTTATCACTGTAAACAAAAAATGCATATATCTTAATCTATATATATATAAATTAATCCCTAATTCCATTGGTCACGGCATCACGCGTGAACGGCTAGATCGATTTCGATAATTCTTTTTTGTTGTGTTTGTTATTGTCAGGAGAAGGTTATTATGAAAGAAAATAACGCGGAAAATTTGAAAATTTAAGAATACTTAACAACCACAAATAAAATTATTTCCAATCTAACCTTAGCGCTTTGGACAATATAAACTTTCTAATGTAACCTTATGACGTTTGACATATAATTGACAGATTGGGTGCTGCAAATATCGTCAAATAGGATGTACAAAATGGAATATCGTTAAAAACAGATGCTTCGGTCGGGGTTATTTTTATTGATAAAGTACATGAGAAATAATTAGTTTATTATTTCTTACAAAAAGGAAGAGCCATCACGCCTAATACTAATAATGTAGTAATAATGTATAATAAGATTGTGCTCTAATGTTTACTAACAATATACAAAATTTAGGCTTCGTCATTAAATCTAAGTTGACCTGTTCCGACCACGTAGAGTGCATTTTGTTTTGCGTAGACTAAAAACCTCTGCTTCATTTACGGCAGTTGAAAAAAGCAAAAGTTGTAAAGGCCAAAAATGGTGATTTTTTGAAATGTTTGTATGGGGAACCCACAGGGGGGGTCCAGGGGGTGTGTCACTGGCATGGGTGGATCGGCCCTCCAAAGTTAGTGGGGGTCGGTCATACATTTGGACTCGATTGGAGCACTCTTAATGGGTCAAAGTAGGATTTTTCAAAACTTGCCCCTACCGAAAAGTTCGAACCAAATTGGGGGACATCAGAATTCGTTTTAGAGGTATGGTTCCTTCGGCCAAGTTTCTTATTTTGATCCCTAGAATACGATTTTCACAGAGCAATGAGCGATTTTTAAATCGACCCGCCCTAATATACATACATAAATCTAAACTGCGTACGTAGATGGGCACTTAGCATTACCAGTAAAAATGCAGTACAGTACACTTTTACTGATTACTGAAATTGAATAAACAAATGCAAAAAATTATAAAAATATTAGATGTATACGTTTAATAATTTTACCGTTACTTTCTTCCTCGAAATCAAGGAATGATATCTTCGGCGTTTGTGGCAAAACACCAGTTTCAGCGTCGGTTATTTTACCATACTTTACCACAAAAGCATTGAACCTTTCTTCACTTTCTCTTCTGCCGTTTCTAAGAGAGCTCTCAAAAATCGTAATTTTATAGAAGGGATAGTGCAGCAATTACAGGATTAAGGACACTTTAGTAGGGACACAGTAACCAAAGTACATGGTTTTTCGCCCTGAAGAAAAGCGATCGCCTCTGCTATAGGCCTCATAAGCTTTACGTATTCGTCCAAGTACTCAAGCTCGTCACTGAGAATAGTGGGTAATTTTAGACGGTAACACAATTCGGCTAAATTAATTTTGTATTGCAAAAAGTTTTTTACAGACTCATAAAGTGAGTTCCACCTTGTTATGCATGGAGTTAATAAATAGGCATTTAAAACTTCATTGATTACTTCGGAAGATTTAAGTCTATTACATTTGTTCCAAATCTGTGTTCATCTAAACAAAAGACAAATATATATAGAGTACACTACCACATCAGTGTTAAATGAAATAAATATTTACCTGTTGAATGACCTTTTATGTATATCTTGTATATCTTGCCTTGATGAGCTTACAATTTTGTTGAAATCAGTTGAAGCCAGAAGATTAAAAGTGTGGCTTGCACAACGAAAGTGCTTCGACAGTCGTGGAGTTACAGATTCAATTTGAAGCGCTGATCCATCCATCGAATCATCAGTGCTTGTGCCAGAGTCGGATTCATCATCACTGGCATGTACCATTGTACGTCCTTAATCAATACAAATTAACTAAAATACGTTAGTTTGCAATTAAATAAGTGCATCTGATAACATTTACCAGTTTAACTCCAAATTCTTCAAATGCCTTGATAAAGTTTGATCGATTTTCAATGATCGTATACACGATTTTTTTGACTGGTAACTTGTATTGCTTGTTTATGTTGCATATCAGTTTCGTAACACGATCAAAAGTAGTGTTCCTTTAAATCTTCTACAAGCCAGTGCTACAGACTTCCTTTCAAAATTATTCACATCTAACCAATGGGAAGTGTAACCACAAAATGATTTTTTTCCACTTGACCACACATTAGCAGTAACGCACTTGTATTCAATTTTAACCAGCTCAGAAGCAAGGTTTCGGACATACTTATTGTGGCTCTCTAAAAGTAACCTTGTACGTCTACTTGGAATACTTTTTCCTGGAAATAGTTTTTTGAAGCTTTGGTCACTAACAATGTAACAATGAACAAGGGAGACGTGGTGTTGCAAATAAAATTCAAAATATCTCGTTTAAAAAACACTTACGGCCTGCACTTTGCCTGCTCTCTTCTTTTAATTCTTTAAAATTGCAAAGTTTTTGTGGATGCTCTCTTTTGTAATGCTTAATGAAATTAGAGCTTACACGTAGCAATCCTTTTATTTTTTCCGCAAAGTTGGCAAATAGCTATCAAGCCCCACATTACTTTTTCATGAGGAGTTCTGTTTACCTAAATATAAATAAAGTTGTTAAGCATTGTACGAAATAAGTACTGTCTCGTTGAAAACCACACGTCTAAAAGAAGCACCCTATACCATATATGGTTTTGTTCTTTGCTTTGACTTATTTCTCTATCAATATTTTGCAAATAGTCTTGTTGCGGTTCGATTATATTCTTTGTTACATGTCGTCACTAATGTATTTGAATATTTAAATAAAATATTATATTATGAGGGAAATATGTGATAAATTTTGTAATTCAATCTTTGTTTTATGCTAAAAGAGCTTATCTCCGTCCAAATTTTCACCGGCCTTGAGTAATGATATGGAAAACTGATTTTTTTCAGTATTCAGTAAAAATGTACTGCTTGCTTAATTTTTTTTCAGTAATCAGTAAAAGTGTACTGGTAATGCAAAGTAAATTTCAGTAATCAGTAAAAGTGTACTGCTTACTTAATTTTTTTTCAGTAATCAGTAAAAGTGTACTGGTAATGCAAAGTAAATTTCAGTAATCAGTAAAAATGTACTGCTTACTGCTATCCGTAATGCATTTAATATATACTGCAGTGTGCGCCTACAGAAAGCAATTAGACTAGACCAATCCAATGACTTGTACACACTAAGGAAACTTGACGGAACCTGGACCCTGAAGAGTAACAAGCATGCCGACTGAGTAATAAGCATGCTGAAATCCAGACCCATAATATCCAAGCTGGGTGATGGTAGACTCCAGGTAACGGCCGCTCGTGGCTGTCCTCAAGGGAGTGTTCTTCTTAACATTTTTTGGACACTGGTTGCCGATGAACTCCTAAGGGAGTGGATTTAATGCTTACAGCTATGCTGACGACCTTGTAATCCACATTGTGGGCTGGGATGAGGGGACAGTATGCTTCAGGCTTCAATTAGCTCTAAATTTAACTCATATGGTATTCTGAAAAGGATTGTCAATAAATTCAATGAAAATTGAACTCATATGGTATTCTGAAAAGGATTGTCAATAAATTCATGAGAAATATCAGAAAAAAATCTATCCCATGTTTGAAAATTATGGGCATTTAAGAAAAAGCTAGAAATTTGGTCAAACTGCAACCATTTTTCGGTTATTGTGGTTAATTTTTATTATTTTTGTTCATGTAAACTTTTGAATCTTAACCCTAAATAACATTTCTAGAACCTAAGTCAAAAATAATGACACAATTGCCCCAAGTTTTCTAGAATTAAGACTATTTGTTAAACTATGAATTTAAAATTTTTATAATTTGTCGACCTTGAAAGGCCCTCCTTTAAAAAAATGTACTAAAGTGCCTTGGCAAGTGCCATTAAAAGTTCGCGTATTTAATCGGGATTGTAAAATGGTACAATACTTGTACCGATTTTTGTAAACCCATTTTACTCAGTTCCAATGTTTTTTATTCGCACAAGCTCTTGGTAGGTTCTTAATTTTACGGCAAAATAATGAGAGAGATGGATAGTGAACACGTTGGATATGAGCGAGCGAGACAGATAGTGACGCCACTTTTACCAAAGTCACCAAAAGTAAGTAAAATTAATAAAATAATGAAAAATCTTGACCTAGTTTAGTTTAGGTTTATTGGAATAAAAGTCAGATAGAGAAATAACATTTTTAATTACAATAAATGTTCAAATAGTTTACCATCACCTTCAATACACGCCCTACATCTGATGTGCGGAAGGAAAATTGCTTTAACAATATTCTATTTCTAAATGCGCTCCACTCCTAACTTCGGATAATTTAGGATCTTAAGCCTTTTACAATTTAATCATACTTAATATTTTTGCTGATTTTATTAAATTAAATTTATTATTGCGGTTTTAACTATAACTAAATTTACGTACTTTGTATTCGATGTATTTTGGAACGATTTTCCGTCGATCCTTGTCAAATTTGGTTTTGAAACAAACCGGTTTCGGCGTTGTGCCATCTTCAGTGTTATTTTTCGTTCTCAAAAAACAACAAAAAGCTACTTTGTATTCATTAAATCCGAAACACATCGAATCTGCATACGAGATGTGCGGAAGGAAAATTGCTTTAACAATATTAAATTTCTAAATGTGCCCCACTCCTGACTTCGGATCATTTAGGATCTTAAGCTTTTTACAATTTAATCATACTTAATATTTTTGCTGTTTTTTTAAATTAAATTTATTATTACGGTTTTAACTATAACTAAATTTACGTACTTTGTATTTATTAAATCCGAAACGCATCGAATCTGCATGCGAGATGTGCGGAAGGAAAATTGCCTTAACAATATTATATTTCTAAATGTGCTCCACTCCTGACTTCAGATAATTAATTGTTATGCGGGAAATATATGTGCGTAAAAAACGCATGCGTTGACGCAGGCTTTACGCGCGTAAAACGCAAGGTGAAACACGTGAGCGTTTTTTTCTGTTTTGACAGATGGTTGCGGCAACTTTATGTTGTTTATAAATACAAAAACCATGGATGTATCAAGACGTGAAAAGTTAAAGAAAATTATAGTTCTTGCAAGTGTTGCAGAAAAATTTGCAAAAGTGGCAATTTTAATTAATGAACAGCGTCCGAAACAACGCAAAACCAGGATTTGGAGACAGTGTATACACACAGAAAACGAGCGTCACCTACATGGGTTTTTTTCAAAGCTGTTTCATTACATGAAAACAAAAAATGAAACTGAATTCAGGAAGGCCACAAGGATGGGGATCACTTCATTCAATTTGCTTTTAGGTTTATTGAAGAGGAAGCTTACGAAGGAAAATTATGTTCGAGAGAGCATTGCTGCGGAATGCCGACTGGCACTAACATTGGTGTAAGTATATGTATATGTGTGGTACGGCAATAAACAATGATACAATTAATTTACTAAACAGATATTTAGGACAAGCGCCTTATCGTCACATGTTGGCTTGGTCATTTCGCGTAGGAGTGTCAACTGTAGCCAAAATAGTGTACGAAACGTGTGATGCAATTTGGGGTGAGCTGCGAGTTATTTATTTGGCGCCCCCAAATGAGTCGGAATGGCGTAGAATCACTGACAGATTCTATCAGCGCACCGGCATGCCACACGTTCTTGGTGCTATTGACCGGAAGCACGTCAATATCAAAAAGGCTCCAAACTCTGGATCGAAATACTTTAATTACAAGCAGAATTTCAGTATTGTTTTGTTAGCAGCCTGTGACTGCGATTACACTTTTACAGCCATAGATGTTGGAGCATATGGTAGCCAGAGCGATGGAGGCATTTTGCAGGAGAGCAGTTTTGGCAAGCAAATATTAAATGGCAGTCTTAACCCATTGCAACCTGCACCGCTTGAAGGTAGCAATATTGTCATGATCTACTACTTTATTGGTGATGCTGCCTTTCCTTTAAAGAAAAATTTGATGCGGCCGTATCCGGGCAGAAACCTTGCAGCAGATAAGGAGTTGTTTAACAAAAAGTTGTCTGGGGCGCATGTGAAAATTGAAAATTCGTTTGGAATATTATGCGCTAAGTGGCGCATTTTATTAAAGAAAATGGACATGTTACCTAAAAATGCGGAAAATATTGTGAAAGCAACAGTTTTATTGCATAATTTTGTGCAATTTCATGAAAGACCGCAGTACTGTCCGGAGAACTTTGTTGACCACTACACATGCACTGGTGAATTTGTAGAGGGAGAGTGGAGACAAATCATAGAACCACTTGCACAAGCTACAAATTTTCGCTGTCCAAATGCTACTCGAGAAGCATTTAGCATAAGAGACAATTTAAAAGATTTTTTAATAAATAATTGAAAAAATAAAAATTACATAAATAAATGTTTAATTTGTACTTTTATTAATTGCTTTTTTTAAACATTCCAGAACATCCATTTGGAATGTTGTGAAATCCGCTGCGGATAAATTTAAACTATCCACCTGTGTGGCTATTGAATTTAAAAAGCTTTGAGTTGCAGTCAATGGCACAACAGGTGCATTTAACGCCTTCCTTGCCGTTAGCACAACTTGTGACAATTCTTTTTCAGCCTTTGTTAACGCACTCGCTTCGCCATGTTTTCTTCGTTTAGGCGGTTGTGACCAATTTTCTTCAAAATCCGTCACTTCGTCACTCAGTACTTGTATTATGGAGCCGGACAAAATATTGTCTTCCTCCTGCATAGTGGAATCAAAATTACTTGTTGTGCATAAATAAGTTGAAAAAATATAATTTATGTTTTGTGCAATAATTTAAAGTAGATTTACCTATGATTGACGTTATCAACGTCGTCTAGAAACGACATTGCCTCTTTGTACTTCCAGGGCTTGGTATATGCCGCAGCACTCCCGGACGGTTGCAACAACTTCTTCTTTTCTCGCACGTATTTGTCGCGCAAGGACCGCCACTTTTCTTTAATTTTAGTTGCTATATTCAAGAGAACGCAAGTACCTATATTATTCATATTGTAATTACTTAAATCATCAACTTACATGTCTCGCCCAAAATTGCAGCCAGTTCTTCAAATTTTTTATTTCGAAGGTATATGTTTTTGTATGATTGGTGGCTTTTGTCATACAAAAACTGGTTTCCTTTGATAAATTCTATGATTTGCTCCTCCATTGTTTATAAAATGTATTTAGCTGTCTAATTTCAGCACAGCTGTTTCACAAAGTACTGCCAAGTTCACCATTTTAAACTTGGCAGCACTGGTGACGCACGTAAAATTTTAATTTGGAGATAACTTGCGTTGCGTTAAACGCGTGCGTCAATTCATGTGTTCGATCTCAAAGAAACCAGTGTGTTTAAATTTTGACGCAAGCGTTTTTACGCACATGTGTTTCCCCCTTTATAGTTTATTGCGGTCTTAACTACAACTAAATTTACGTACTTTGTATTCATTAAATCCGAAACGCATCGAATCTGCACACGAGATGTGCAGAAGGAAAATTGCTTTAACAATATTCTATTTCTAAATGTGCTCCACTCCTGACTTCGGATAATTTAGGATCTTAAGCCTTTTACAATTTAATCATACTTTTTTGCTGATATCGGATCGAAAATGCAACCTTGTGGCATACCTGGTGTATTTGGCCTTAAGTTTGAGTAATTGAAATGTATATATGTATATGTATAAATAACCCACTTTGGTCGCCTTTCGCACTCACTTTATTTTAAATTAAAAGATTCTTCCTGTTCTTTAAATTTCTTTTACAATATTTATTTAATTTTAAGTGCAATTCACTTATAAGGTATACATATATGCTTTTACAAAATTAATGGTTGTGCAGTCGCGTGTGCGGTTTCCGAGCTCGGTTTGTAGAATAACTCAGCGTTGTCGGCGGCAGGCTGCTGTGATGAACGGCCGGCCGCTCGCCCTCTCGGGCAACTCCTAAAACTGGTTTTCGTATAACGATCATGCGATTTGCAACCTTCGAGTGTGTTTGTGCCATGCTACTTAAAGCACATCTGCAATTCGGAGTTGGCATAAACCTGTAGGTCCCTCGATCTGTGGTACATGATAAAGACACACACCCCAAATGTTAAAAGAAGCTCGGCCAAACACTAAGGTATTTAGAGCTCGGCGACACGGGGTTAAAAAAACAAATTCAGAGTTTTTGCACAACATTGATCCCAAATGCGTCATTTGGGTATAAAATCTAAAATGCGAAGCCAAATCACGCATTTCTCCATACAAATTGGCGTCGCGGAACTGACTCATTTTAACTCATTTGATCAAAATCATGAAAGAAATGCATTCCCTGCGACACTTTGTCCAGTGTTTTTCCAATTCTTTTATTCCTTTTAAATATTAGCTCTTCTCATTACTCTCAAAGTAGGCATTTATTCTGTGATGACCTCTTCATTTGACCCAAACCTCTTATCATCCAGCCATTTCGTCAGGTTTGGTAATAGGAAATATTCGCATGAGGCTAAATCTGGAGATGTGGATTTTGAAGGTGTCACACAGTTGCGCTTATGATCGTGTTTGTGCAATCGCGGCACGCATCCCGCGAATAGCTTTTTCATATCGATCAGTTGAATTGCCTACAGGCTCAGCCACCTCAACCACTTTCATTATCCGCCCATCCAATATCATTCAATGGATTTGATCGACGATTTTTGGTGTAACGATTTCTTTTAGGTGTTTGGCGTTACTTGTGCTGATACGACCAAACCGGAACTAAGTAAACCACTTCTTAGCCATTGAAATTGATAGTGCAGTGTATTTATCAAGCCTTTCCTTGGTTTCGGTGATAGTCAGAACACGAAATTCACTTTTTTTTTCATTTTTGTTAAATTAGACTACTGTCTGCTAATTGATACTGATAGTTTCTGCGCGGTTAATGCGAAAAGTCACTGACTTATCAAACGACCCTGTACAAAATAGATGTTTCAAATAATCTGTCAGTGGAAATGCGAATAAGGCAATGTGAAGGGTTTTGAAAATACTCATTCGAAATGCGCATTTGGGCTCAATGTAAATTTATCATACAAGTAAATGTTTGGAAAACCATTTTATATCAGTGAATGAACGACGACGAAGTAACGACAGATGAGTCGTGAAAGTTACGGTGCCCCGAAGATAAAAAAATAATAAGTTAACAAAAAGAGGACTGTTAAAAAAACAAAATAGACGTCCAAGTAAAACGGTTTTTTATCGGATGATTCCTACGGTCTACCCTGACCCAACTTTCTCCTGCAGGATATATGTGTAAAGGAGCACAGACGCGTCGGTAAGCTTCATACATAACCAAAAAGCCTGAAGTGAACACTACATCGATCACTCGCACAGCTATAATCCTCCATAACACAAATTGAGGGGAACGAAAAAACGGCAACATTTGGTGGCAGCCACCGTCTTACATTTGTATTAACCCACCTGCAAAAGCTGTATGCCACATCAACGCCACTGAGCCAGCATTGCAAGCGAAGGAGATCCGGGTACGTAGAGTTGTTGTCATGTTTTTTACATACATACATATCTTTTACGTGGCCGCTGTGGTCGAGTTGGTAGCGGTGCGTGCTATAACTCGATATGCCGGTGAGTTCGAGGTTCGAATCTCAGTCAGGGCAAGCAAAATCTAAAATCATAGAAAACATTTTTTCTAATCGCGGTCACCCCTCGGCAGGCAATGGCAAACCTCCGAGGGTATTTCTGCCATGAAAAAGCTTCTCATTAAATACATACATCTGCCGTTCGGAGTCGGCACAAAATTGTAGGTCCCTCCATTTGTGGTACAATATAAAGACGCACACTATAAATGGTAGGAGAAGCTCGGCCAAACACTGAGCTATATAGTGTACGCGCCAAAATTATATTATATTATATACATATCTTTTACAAGCACTGAAGAGTAGGCGCGTCTTTTTTTTTTTTTTTTGTTGCGAACCAACAAATTTCCAACATTTTAATTTTTATATATTTTGTTTTTTACTTATTTTTTTACTTGATTTAATAAAGCAACAAATTTCCAGCATTTTTAAATATTTTTTTTTTTTTACTTAATTTTAATTAATTTAATAAAACAAATATTGTTAGAGTCAAGTAAATAATTTTTCTTCACCTGGTATTTTCGTTTCACCCGGACTATACATGTTTTGCTTCCAAATTTTTTTCTCTTAAGCTTTTTGTTTTGTTAACATTAAATTCACGATTTTAACTTTCGAGACAATCTCGCGCCCGTGTAATTCATGTTAGTTACTAATCTATCGTTTTAGTTAGTATTTTTAATATTGAATTTTTTAAAAATTATAAATTGTCCCACTCGCTGCCCGCGAGTAAGTGAGCAAGGTGTCAAAAGACTAGCTGGAATACCCATGTATGTACTCAGATTTGATCGTAAGATTTCTGCTCTCTACAGGTCCCATCCGTAGGCTGGCGCCAACATCGGTCGACTAAAAGATTGAGTACAATTGTTCTTAACACATGTACAAACATGTCGAAAGTCATTGAATAAACAACTTTTTTAAAAATAGGTTTAATCAGTAAATAACTTAACTGGCCCCCGAGCAGGGACCATTTCAAGTTCGGGTTCGGTCTATTAAAAGTAGTAACTTCCGAAATACGTAGTGATTGCATTAAAACGTAGTAATTTCCTTAATAAGTGGTGAACCAAAACCCAACGTGGAAACCGGAAGGAGAACACCGGCGCGACACTGGTCCAGGACAAGAACGAATAACAGTGAATTCCTATACGAAAAGAACGCACACTTTCATTCGTGCGCACCGTGGGTACCTTGGTAAGCCGTGAAGAGGATAACGCCCCGTCGCCCGGAGGTGATATTATAGTAAGACTTAAATTAAGAATTAGAATATAATAAAGTGACAATAAAGAGTAGAAACAAAATAAAAAATTAATTCAAAGAAATATAAAGTGCAGACAAAAGCATCTAAAAAAAAAATTAAATTTTAATTCAAGGAAATAAAAGAGTAAACTTAAGTATCTGAAATATCTAATTAACTAACATTAGCAGAAAAAGTTATATTTTTTTTCCTCTTTCCCAATTACTTTAATGACGCCTGGCTTGTACAGCCAATAACTAAATAAAAGCCAAAGCTGCGATTCGGGGGGGACCCTCCAGCTTATAATAAACAAAATTCTCTGCGATTCACCACCCAAGGGGCCCTCCAGAGAATTATAAATAAAAAAATAATAATAACAAACAAGACATTAAAAGTCTTTAACATAAAAAAACAAAAAAAAGAGTCACGATACACCATCTGACGGGGGACCCTCCGGTTCTTATAATATAAAAAATCTATAAAAAAAAATTAAACTATCCTTGCGAACTAACAATGTCCAACCCAATCTATCCCGTCCGATCCTCAGTGCTAAACGCATCTCCCGCAGGTAACGAATTAAACCTAGACCATCTGACAGCCATAATTACGACAGTAGTTAACAACATATTTAAACAGGAAGGGCGAAACTTAGTTCAGAACGCTCTTAACCCTAACGCAAACTCCGCGACCATACCCGACGTGGCTATAGACCCTAACTTGGCGAATAGCACTACAGAGGTGGATAAAATTCTAGATGTTGTGCGGTGCCTACGGGAATTCTCTGATAAACCAGGAGAGTTCACTTCGTGGAAAAAAACGTAGACGGTATTCTGCAAATCTACGAGCCACAAAAAGGAACGCCGAAGTATTACGGCATCCTTAATGTTGTGCGTAATAAAATCTTGGGCAACGCCGACATTGCCCTCGAATCGTACAACACTCCATTGGACTGGAAGGCAATTTCTAGATGCCTTACCCTGCACTACACCGATAAAAGGGACTTGGGTACTTTAGAGTACCAACTGACTTCATTAGTGCAGGGCAACTTCACTATACAAACATTTTACCAGCAAGTTTATTCACATCTATCTCTTATTCTGAATAAACTTGGATGCATGGAAGTCGGTGCAGAATCCATGCATTTACTCACACGTACTTACCGTGACAAAGCCCTCGACATCTTCATTCGAGGACTAAAGGGCGATTTGAAAAGACTTCATGGCATGAGGGAACCAGCTGACCTCCCTCAGCCTCTTCACTTGTGCCTAAAGTTGGAGAACCAAAACTTTCGGTCGTACTACGCGCTGAGCAGTAATTGCCAATCTAAAAAGATTCAAGATTTTCGGCCACCTCTTCCACCCAGACCAATGAAGAACGAATTTTACCCACAATTAGCTTATATTCCTATTTTCACAAAATGTCTTTCCCTAATAGCGCCCACAACATAACAAAAACTCCGGCTAAGCCTCAAATGCCAAGACCAGAGCCAAGGGAAGTTGATCGTTCCTTGCACTCAAGAGCCAACCCTCAATAATCCCACTGTCAAGCGTCCATCAAACTTCTCCCAACAGGTGCCTTTGAAGCAACAAAGAAATTTCCACATAGAACCAAGAAATCATGAAAACCAATATAATTCATACAACGAACAGGACCAATACTATACTCAGGACCAACAAGATTGGGCTCCAACGAATGACGAATATGAATCAGCAATGGCCATAGAAGAAGGTGGACAATCAGTTCCAGAATATTCTGACATAAATAAAACTCAAGGTGTACACGACCACATTGATATCCATTTTTTAGGATGAACAGTTCTCCGTTGCCGTATGTACATAGAATGCAGAACGAAGAACGGAAAAATTCTGAAAATGCTAATCGACACTGGTTCGAGCAAAAACTATATCCAGCCTTGCCTTGTTTCAAAACAAATTCCCAGCAATCAACCATTTTCCGCCAACTCTATAGCCGGTCAAATACATATTACCCACCACACAATTATTAATTTATTTAGACAAAAGGACACACATTTAAAATTTTAGTTGCTCCCCACTCTAAAATCATTTTACGGCATAATAGGGAACGACAGCCTTAAAGAGCTTCGTGCCACCATAAAGATTCATGACGACTCACTTACATTTGGCAACGGCAGCACAGTAAAGATTAAACAGAAACCTTCACCATCAGTTAACAAAGCGACCGTGGTAGCAGACGCAATCTCTAGACCTCCACAAACTGACACCAACGTAATGACAACCACTGACCATAGCGACGAAAGTTCCTCACATCAACTTATCCCAGCCACGGAAGCACCAATAAACGCATTCAAAAATAAATTATTCCTCTTATTAGGTGACGAAAACAACTATACGTTTCAGCTACCATTCCCCAAGACGAAACTACTCGACACAGGACATTATTGACATATTCAAACGACATCTTGACCCAGCACTACTCAACGGACTCTACACAACAAAAAGCCTGATGGGCAAAATTAAGGAGATATATATGTACACTTCACATCGCAAGTATTAAAATCTGTTTTACACAAACTCTGCTTCAGGGCATCGCATCCGAAACGAAACAGGAGCAGACAATCATTAAAGAGCGCACAGAAATAGTCGCGAAAACAAGGCACAAACTTTACAGAAATGCATTCGAAAATCTAAAAAACGGTAAAACAATGCTCCACATGCCGGGAACACAAATATGACAGGCATCTTCCAAAACCACAGATACAAAAAATTCCCATTCCCCAAATTCCAGGAGAAATTGTTCACATAAACATCTATTCAACAGAGAAAAAATTAATCCTCACAGCCATTGACAAATTCTCGAAATACGCCCAGGTAAAAGTAATACAATCCAGAGCAATATAACATATTAAAGATCCATTTAGAGAGCTAATGATTGCCTTCGGAATACCAAAACTCATGATAATAGATAACGAAAAATCCCTTAACTCTGCTAGCATATCGTCCTTGCTCAAAGACCACACCACCCTATAGTAGCGCAACAAAGGACAAGTTGAAAGATTCCATAGTACACTTTCCGAAATAATGATATGTCTAAAAGCAAATTGCATAGGAATAACAATAAAAAAACCAATAGACACATTCTTTGGAAATAGAATTATTTCTGATCCGCAACATTTAGAACAGCAGAGACTAGAAAATATTGCCCTTCTTAAAAGAAAACAAGAACTAGACCTATCTTACCACAATAGGAAAAGATCTGAAATTAAAGATTACTCCCCAGGGGAAGTAATTTATGCAAAAATAAATAAGAGACTTAGTTAAAAATTAACACCGAAAGATAAGAAAGAAATATTATCCAAAAATAATAGAACAACAGTCAAAACTGTATCCAGATGAATAATTCATAAATCTCTAATAAAAACTTAAAATATCTTTTTCAGGAAATGGGCTATTTTATACTTCTAATTATTTTTTCCACAATCACGACCTCATTAACGGACGTAAAAATTTTGGAATAGAGTGAAGCCCAATTAGTGACAATAGACAATGGACAAGCGAAAATACAAGACGGCACATTCCGAATTATTCATCTTATTGACTTGGAAAAATACGTACACTTTTTGACAGATACATATCGGGAGATAAGTAACCGAATACCTAACAACCACTTCTTATATCCTATCCTAAAACATGAAACCTTACAAACCTTTGAAATCTTAAATGCCTTAAAACCCTATAACAATAATAATATGAAAAGATCAATACTAATAACTTAAATAACCGGAATGAAAATAACAATAACCAGGTAGTAATTAACCAATTATTTGAGAAACGCATAAGTAACATAACTAGTATAGTAAACAAAATGTTAAAGTCAATAAGAAAGGATGACGGTTTCTTAACAGAAATTTTAATAAATTTGCAAAAAAGAATCAGACTAATTAAAGAAGAACTAATTAATATAAGATATGCCATTCAAAGGGCAAAAAATAATATAGTAAATTCAGTAATGTTAAGCAAAGACGAAAAAGAATTGTCAATCAGTAAATAAGGCGAAGAAAAAGTACCATTTAAAAACGCCGAAGAAGCATTAGAATTATCAAAATTAAATGTATTAAACAAAGATATCCGTGAAAATCGAATATGTGGAAAAAGGAAAAACGAAGTGCAGCACGAGCCAGGAAGTTCACCTGCCAAACGAAACCAATAATACTCCAAAATATGTAAATTTCAATAACTTACCATACTATTAATGATCGAGGACGATCATATTTAAAGGTGGAGGAGTTAACGCAAACAGCTCTGCAGAATTGACCCTTACTAACGGGCAATAACTCTGCACGCGTATTCGAATAACTGCTGACACCGCATACACCAATTCGCGGTGTTCGTTTAGCAATTGGGCAATTGGGCAATTGTAATTTTAATATTTGTTGTAAGGATTATTTGTGTTGTATTATTGTTTTTGTTGGTCAAAATTTGTTTTCCTAACATTCATCGTACAAAGCGCGACACGCTATATATTGTAGGCCACCAGGCCGCTCTTATGAATAATAATGTCCAAACGGTTAAGCTTGAAAATTATCATTGACTTTATTTTAAAAAATGTTGTTCTTATATACTAATTTCCTCACAGAGGAAACTTATTCATAATTCTTAATTAACCAATGGGAAATCAACACAAAGTTTCAAATACTTTCTCACGCATTGATTTCACACGGTACTAAATAAAATATGATTAGGGTAAAATGCACTTGGTGTTTTTGTATTGTTTGTTTTATTTATTGGCCTTCAAATTGCCGAAATGCAATGACAGCAATTTGATGCCGGAATGCCGTATGTGTTTTTGCTAAGCGGTCAATCACCAAAAGTACTTGCACTTGTTGTGTAATGAGCTCGCTGTTCTGCGCCCAGACATTTGGTTTTATGTTGCACTTTGTGTATGGTGCCTTGCGCGCGTGCAGTGTACATTATACGTGTGTGTCAGTATGTTTCATTCTGTGCTATGTGCATTGTGTATGTTTGTATGTCTGTATGTTATCGTTTAGCATATTTGTATATTAGTTTGTAATATTGTACGCAATGTGTATTGTATGTGTGTGTGTGTATCAGTTATGTATGTGCATACTACATAATAGCAACTCTGCAATTGGGCAATTAGAATAGAAACTCAACAATAACAACTCAGCAATTCATCAATCAATGCACGTGCAAGTGCAACCTAACTGATGGCCAATAATAGGTGTAATTTAGAGTTAAGAAAACTATTGTATTTACTTTTAAGTCCAAAATCATTGAATAAACAACAATTAGTAAATAACTTAACTTACATTTTATTTTTTTTATACATAGGATTTCATAGTAAGTGAATATATGTATATAGAATTGTCATTAGTAAATAATAATATAAATGAAATATTAGAAAATAAATTTGAAGTTATATTTCATTTATTGAGTATACGATATTGGTAATTTAAAAGTTTTAATGGGGTTGTAAATCCTTTTAAAGTTGGCGTAGGCACCACCCCTAGGCTGAAGAGGAACATGTGGCGACAATGGACAGGACAATTAGCTGACTTACAAAAATCAGACTGACAGACTTTGTCAGGATTAGAGGGTGTTGCTAAGTTCTACGCGTCTTGCTTACAGAAAGGACGAGGGACGACTCCACCTGACAGGACACTACGATAGGCTTTATTTCTTTATCCTATACACTCTCTTCTTCTTATTATTTTTCTGTATCACTTCGCTGCAGAAGTTGCAGGCCGCCGCTTAAACAGTTAGGCGGCCGTGCGCGTAAGGAACCAACCGGCTGTGCGTTCAAGCCGTTCGGCTTTCGGAGTAGCCCGAGCGCGAAGGCGCACAGCCGCCAATCCCAACGGCAGCCCGCCACCGGCATCGATTTCATTGACCAGTCTACAAACCGAGTTCGGAAACCGCGCACGCGCTTGTAAGTTAAACCTATGTACATATGTATATACTTGAGGGCTGAATGAGCACATTCATTTCTTCTGTTAGCCGAATACACGAATGTGAATGCGGTGCTCATTCAACTCAGGCACTCATGCGATCATAAATAGTATGTGTACTTACAGAGAAAAAAGAGACCAATATGGGCACTCTCTGCTTATGATTTAAGGGATGTACAAATTTTTCTCTGCGCTACGCTCATTTATAGTCATCGATCATTGATGCATTCACGGCGTGTCCGGAAATTGTACGAATGAGACGAATGTGGCGGACGTTGTGCAGGGAGACACCACCAAAGGCACATACATACATATGTAAGGCTCAGCTAGCGATGGCTGTTATTATGTGTGTACGTAACAACGCTTAGCATATGCGTTGTTTTCGCTTATGCTTACTACTCTGTTATTAAAGCTGATGGATAACTGATTAGAAAATTCTTTTAACTGATGTTATTTATACAATATTATTATTATTTAAGACCAAAATAATATTGATGTGAATAAAATATTAGTGGACATTTGACTTCATTAAATTATCCAAATAATCCTCAAAGAAAATTTTAAATTTGAATATTTAAATATTTTCTGAGTTGTTTTTTTGATATTATTGCATAATTAATGCATTATAATGGTTTTTTTGGAATAAATTCGAAAAGCCTTATGTATGAATATGTTTTATAATACCATTGGAACTATAGTGCACTTCCATTTTCAAAAATCAGAACCAGAAACTTTATAATTTTTTTTTCAAACGAATACAGAATATGATATAGGAACACAATTACAGAAAGAGAATATATGTATGCATGTATGTACATGCAATATCATCTGCGTATCCGATTACCTTCACTCCTTTTGGAACAGGTAGACGCAGGACTCCATCGTAAGCAATAATCCACAAAACTGGGTCGAGAACTGGGCCTTGGGGAACTCCTCTGGTGGCGAAAAGACATAGGAAAAATTCAATTGGCCACGAAAGACACGGCTATATTAATCGATGACTGGCCCAAGACCAAAGGGCTCCAATTGGCCGCTCACAAAACCGAAAGTGTGCTTATAACAAGCAGAAAGAAAAAGGAAACTACACGTCTAGACATCAATGGGTATCTATTCGAAACTATACCTGCAGTACGGTATTTAGGTGTTATGATAGATGCCAGGCTGTCATTTTAACTACATATAGAAACTGTGACACAAAAAGCCGCAACAGTTCATAGTTCTCTAGCTAGATTAATGGCAAATATAGGTGGACCTGGTCAAAATGTATGGGGCCACGCGCTTCAGCATACGTCATATGCAAAAATGTGAACTCCATATTTCGAATTAGTGCACTATCCGTTTGTAGCGCTTTCCGCACTGTTTCATATGAGGCGGCCTGTGTAATTGCTGGCATAATGCCTGCCGACCTGCTGGCTAACGAAATCCAGCGAACCTATCAGACGGCCCGAGATAAAGGCACAGCCCTCTCAGTACAAGAGACAGCGGCCGAACGCCGTAAAAGCCTAACCCAATGGCAACAACGTTGGGCCACGTCGACAAAGGGACGCTGGACTTTCCGACTCATCCCGAGTATCGTGGCTTGGCTAGGCAGATCGCATGGCGAAATAGACTTTTATATGACCCAGGTACTAAGTGGGCACGGCCGTTTCAGAGAATACTTATGTAAATAAGGTGATGATAATACAATGGTTTGTGCCTCGTGTGATACTGTGGCGGAGAACGCAGAACACATACTGTTTTCTTGTCTCTCGTTTTCATTTGAGCGGGAGAAATTAAGAATCGTCATGAAGGTAGATCCAAGGACAGAAAATCTGATATCCTATATGATTAATGATAAAGCAGTTTGGAATACAGTAAAGAACAACGCCGTCGTTTAGTTAGTCGATTAAGTTAGTCCCCTAATCACCTTACGTGGATGGGGGACTATGGAAACGGCGTCATGGAAGTCAGGCATATTTATGCCATAGCCCCTCCCTGATGAAATGCGTGAGTAGTCCCGGGGAGGTGGCTTCACTAGAGATTCATACGGGCCTCGTGATGGATAACGCGCTATCCCAACGTCCGAAAAAAAAAAAAAAAATACGTATATAAATACGTATATGGATATGTATGCACTTCAGCGTCAAAAACAGGTTACAGTTGTATGCAATACTTACAATGTTTTTTAACAAAAATTCTTTCCGTTAATTCTTTATAAAATAATATCGCATTCTTTAACTAGAACAATATCAATTAAAGTTTCAAAACTTGTACAGAGTGCAAACATTTTCCAAATATCAAAGATTTCCATCCAAAATTTCTAACGTTTTAATGAAAAATTTAAAAATTGAGAGTCTTAAGAATTTCTGTATATAAAAAGCATTGTGCAAATTTTTTCTAAATCTGGTTTCTTTCCATTTACATTTGCGAATACATATGAACACATTTTCATACAAATGTGTATTAACTTTATTATAAGTGCATTTATTTTATAGTTACTCATTAATTTCAGTAAAATTCAATGTAGATTATGCATGGATGTATTTACGTAAATATGAAGAGACATGCAATTATTAAACTTTTTCTATTTAATTGCTTTCATAATGTAGCCGCTATCATTTGCAAAAATTGGTGCCGTCATAAAAACTTTCAGTCGAATGTTGTCTCATACAGCCGGATGTGGTCTCATACATCCGAATGCGCATGACTAGTTGTACAACATATTTGGCTCCCTTTGTACAACGAATGCCTCTTTTTCTGAATCCGACTGAGCGCAGTATTCTCAGCTATCTGCACACTCATTCAGTCATCGCGCTTGCTGTGAGCAGAATGCGTAGAATGTTGCGCTTACGTGTGAATGTGTTAAAACGGCCAATGACTACATTCATGCAGACGTCTAATATATACCCTATAAGTGAAGTGAACTTAAAACTAAATTAAATTGTAAAAAAAATCGAAAGAAAAGGAATCATCTTTTAATTTAAAATAAAGTGAGTGCGAAAGGCGACCAAAGTGGAATAATTATTGATCCTTGGCACAAGCCCTATTGGGAAATATTATACATTTACTTAAAAATACAATCAAAAACAAAAATTCGTTCGTTCGCAACTCATAAATTTCACAAACAAAGTTATTGAGTGCTACAAAAAGTGACAAAAAGAACAAGTGTCAAAAACAAAAAAAAAGTTACGTAAAAAGCAAAGTGCGTACATTGGCACATACAGAAGTTAACAAATAAAAATGAGCTTAAAAGCAAGGCGAATTCATTAAAGCATAAAAAACAAAATCAACGAAAAAAAATTTTTTTATACATTCAAAAATAAATGAAAGAAAACAGTGAGCGCAAGAGTACTATTAAAAAAAAACAACAAAATCAACGGCCACAGCTTTAAGTGGCAACAGCAGCAGCATTTGCAACAACAACATTTGCGGCAACGTCAGCAACATCGCCAGCATTTGCGGCAACAACAGCATAAGGAAGCGTCAACGACCAACATAAGGAGACGCACACAACCACGTTCATATACATACAAAAAAAAAGGGAAGTTGTAAGTAGGCAAATTTTTAAGTTTCCAACAATATCCCTCATTCCCTTGAAGGTTATGTTGTTTTAAACAAAACTGCCAGTGAGGGTTTATGCACACATGTACATACATATGTACGTACGCACATGCACGTATGTATAAAAAGTCATAAAGGGCATTTTCTGTCAAGCCAAAACTGTTTTTAATAAAATTGCGGATATTTTCTTACCGCGAAAACTTTCATTTCGGTTATTTGCCGCTAAAAATAAAAATACAAAAAAAAATGGGGAAAATAATCCGTTTTACCCAAAAAGCGGTATAGATATGTATGTATATTCATTTACCGCCAATTTATACATATATAAATATATATACGTATACATATACGCGCATATATGCATGGTACATAATTAAAAAATATTCCGTTGCAGTTTTAAATGCCTACTGTCCCACTGTACATAATAAAATATCAGCAGATACTTTCCTTACTTACCAATTTCTGCCGTTGTTCGCAAAGGTCGTCGAACTGAGCCAAAGTGCCGAAAAAACATATGGGCATTTTTGCATATGCCAATTACATATACGCACTTACGCACTCTTGCAAATTGCATTATTTGCTAATTTTTCCTTAGCATCAAACACTTTGTAACGAAGAGAGTGGCTATAATTTTTCAAATAATTCAGCAACGACTCAGCCAACGCTCTTTCTCCGATCTTGGCTTCTCTTTTTTAACCACTTCGCTTTACTCGGCCGCACTCACCAAGCTAAGAGAGTTCAAACAAAGCGCGCTCACGACTCACCAAGTGCAGTTTCCACAACTCACCTCAGCTTTGAGCGGCTTTTGCGTGTATACATTTGCACTCTCCCGCATACATACATACACTTCGACTTTTCATCACACATAAATATTCACAGATGATCCATTACTCTGGCTTAGTATGTAATCTACATACGTGTTTGCTTACTTGCGTGCAAATATTTCTACATACGTACATATGATATTAGCATATACATGTAGGCGAACAACGTAAATTGACACCGAAATTCCGAAAGATATTCTAATATTTAGATACAAAGAAGCAACCCATTAGGGATTTTTCGCAACCAAAAAGTGAAATTTAGCAATATCTTTCAGGTGTTCAATCTTATTATATACACATATTATACAATTACATACATACATACATATATTTCAACTACGTATAAAATATC
This sequence comes from Philophylla caesio, assembly GCA_963971545.1. Taxonomy (NCBI): domain Eukaryota; kingdom Metazoa; phylum Arthropoda; class Insecta; order Diptera; family Tephritidae; genus Philophylla; species Philophylla caesio. Next base: position 84,839,490 of record OZ020604.1, read on the forward strand.
TATATACATATATCTTTAAGCAAGCATACGTATATTTCCACTACGTATATAAAAGTGAAAAGTGTTTGCGTTCTTTTCTTGTGTTACATAAAATAAAGATCCCAATTCGCGGATTTTAGTTTGGCAGTCCGATTTCCAAGCATCCAAGTTAAATACATACAAAAAAAAACGCAAACACCGCCACAAAACCTTACTCATTTCCAGGTTCTCTGTGGCACCAAGTGCAACTCCTTCTGGTAATTAAGGGTTTTTTTTCATAAACTCCCACGAAATATTATCGTATCTCATAAAAAAAGACAAATCAATAGATGATTGCTGGGCAAGGCTTCAATCGGTTTATGATATGGTTTTTTCAAAAACAGATGATATCCTTCCTGATAATTTCAAGAATGCTGTTGAAGGCAAATACTATGCTTGGCTGGAACAATATGAGGTGACCAAAGCAAGAATTGCTGATCTACTCACGTTGATGAGAGCAATTGCTGAGCCGAGACCACCATCCCGCGTTGAACACCCCTCGGCGGAGGCAAACGTCTGTCTTCAAGTCCCACCTTGTGACACGGAGACATTTTATGGTGGTTATGAAGAATGGCCCGCTTTTCGTGACATGTTCACAGCGGTATACATCAACCACCCGAAGCTCTCCCGTGCTCAGAAACTGTATCATCTTCGATACAAAACCCAAGGAAAAGCCGGTTCAATTGTAAAGCAATTTCCGCTCACCGATGCCAATTTCGAGCTGGCCTGGGAAGCTTTACGGTCACGATACGAAAACAAACGTATCCTGGTTGACATCCAGATCAAGATTCTTATGACTCTGCCCACTATCCAAACCGAAAACAGTGATCAGCTTCAGAAGCTGCAAACCTCGATAAACAACTGTCTGTCGATTCTCCACTACCAAGATGTTAAGACAGACAGCCTGGAGCCCATCTTGGTATACAAATGCTCATCAAAGCTGCCCGAAAACACATTGTCACTTTGGGAACAATCTCTCTCTTCCCGAAGAGATTTACGCACATGGTCTCAAATGGATGACTTCCTTACTTCAAGATACGAAGTAGTCGAAAGATTGAATAGGCTTCATCCAAGCCCAAGTAAACCAAAACCTGTCACTCATCGAAATGCTTCGCAAAGAAGGCCCTTTAACAGGACCGACGCATTCGTGGCATAATGGACGAGAGAAAAAGCCTGTGCCTACTGCAACTCTCCTCATCTGGTTAGAGTCTGCCAACAATTCAAACGAATTTCGGTTCCGAACCGTATATAATTCGTAAACCAAAGCAAGCTGTGCAAACACGGTCTCGCTGATTCTCACATCACTAATGAATGCCCGAGCAAGTGGTCGTGTACACATTGCCAACAACGGGATCACTCACTATTGCACGTCAATCCAAAGCCACAAGCTCGCCGCTCTAGTCCGAGAACCTTTGGTGCCTTTGCGCAGCACACTACTGCCACCTCCACGTCTCCCGCTCGAAAAGTGCAGTCAAGCTCCAACTCCAGCGAGCAACCGTGCTGTTCCAAACAGGCACACATACAATCATTGCATGCAGCCAATGACAGCAAAACTCTCCTTCCAACTGCCATGGTCGCAGTGGAGCACGAAGGGGAATTGTTTCAACTTAGAGCCTTAATTGGCCAAGGCTCACAAAGGACTTTCATTTCCTCAAAAGGTCAAAAACGGTTGAAACTTCCATTCGAACATTCCAGCTTCGAAATCTCTGGCATGGGTGGACATGTCGTCCAAAGCTCATCCAAACTTTGTCCCCTTACAGTGGTTGTTTGGTCAAAATAGTTTTAGCTGCAATGTATTTAGTTATGGTAACTACAATTTCACTTCGTACTGTACTTTAGTACAACCGTCCTTTAGGCTAATTTTAGTTAGTAAGCAACATTGTCTAGTATTAAGGATAGTGTGAAATCAAGGAATTGAAGTCCTCAGAAATACAGACCATTCGATCAAAAACCACACTCAGGCTAGCATCCGTCATTTCGCGCTCCTCGTAGCAGTTTAGGTTTATTGTTTAAATTCGTTGTCGGTTTTTTATCAGCAGCATCCAAAACCAGGCAAAGGATAAATGTTCAATCCATTGTGTTACCACAATTAACGAGGCATATGCCAACATTCTTCATTAGCCATGAACACTGGCAGCAGTTCAAAATCCTTGAGCTCGCTGACCCCAGTTGCCACATACCCGCACAAACCGTCACATTCGGCGTTAATTGTGCGCCCTATCTTGCTATCCGTACATTACATCAACTAGCTGATGATACGAGAGCGATATTCCCATTGGCTGCGCCAATACTCAGAAACCAGACGTATGTGGATGACATCCACTCAGGAATCATAACATTGACGACGCCACCGATTCACTTACTCAAGTGATCAAAGCGCTAAAGTCAGCTGGTTTCGTATTAAAGAAACTGACGGCCAATCATCCGACCATATTAGAACAGTTTTCAAAGAAGGATATTCTCGACTCCAACTTCTTAAAATTTGAGAGCACTTCCACAACCAAAACTCTTGGTATTAGCTGGAACGCGCTTACACACAAGTTTTCCTACACCATTTTGCCTATGTCAACAAAATATGCCGTCACAAAACGACAAATTTTGTCGTCTGTCCCACGCCAGTGATAATTCAGGCAAAGATTCTGCTTCAAGAACTTTGGCTAGATGGCGTTGATTGGGATGAATGTGCAAAGCCCAGAGCTTTATCAAAATGGCAACAGTTCGCAGAAAATCTGCCAGCCATTTGCCAAATCGAAATCCCTCGAGGGGTTAATTTCTCTTCGATTCATAGATTGTGCTAGCTTGGCTGGAAAAGCCACCGTGCACATGGAAAACCTATGTGTCAAACCGTACCTCTCAAATCCGAGACTATCTTCCGAACGGTACATGGCACCATGTTGCTAGTGCTGACAATCCAGTGGACCTCGGCACCCGTGGTTGCAAACCCCAAGACTAGGCGATTTCCTCGCTCTGGTGGCATGGGCCGAAATGGCTTTCTTGCAACCCGGACTCATGGCCAAAATCAAAAGCGCGCAGCGCATCTCCTCCAGAAAAGCGCAAGATAGAGGTCTATCACGCGCTCGAGGAAGAGGTCGATTTTCTCGACCGGTTTTCATCCTTCTCTCTTGCACTCCGCGTGACTGCGTACATGTTCCGCTTCGTGAACAAATCTAAGAAGTTAGCCACACTCACTAATCCCAATCTGACACATGACGAAAACGCGTCTTATCGAGACAGAGCAGTTACGTAATTTTCCAAATGAAAAAACGCGCTGCAGGATAAAAAACCCATGAGTAAAAAAATCCCTCTTCTTGTTCTCGACCCGATAATGGACAAAGACGGTCTACTACAGGGAGATTGGCGCATGCCACATAGATATACAACGAAAGACACCCAATCATTCTCCCAACAAAATCGAGGTTCTGCAAGCTGTATTTAGAGTTTCTACATACGCTGCGTCGGTATTAAGATCCACTACACTTCTCAAAGGTTATGTAGCAGTATTCGTATGTTTTGCTACAAGGGCAATTCACCTCGAGTTGTGCTCTGACCTCTAAACTGAAGCTTTTCGAGCAGCGTTTGCCCGCTTCGTCGGCAGGCGAAGTTTCCCCTCAAAAATGATGAGTGACAATGGGAAAACGTTCATTGGCGCTCAACGCAGAAATTGTCCAAAAATATGCTCCTCAGGGCATCAATTGGCAATATATCCCATCCGGAGCCGCACACATGGGAGAAAATCGCTGCAACCCACAAACTCAGATTTGAAGAACTCACGACGATATTGGTGCGAATTGAAGCGGTTCTCAACTCGAGACCTTAGTCCGCATTATCACAGGACCCGGCTGACTTCACAGCGCTTACTCCAGGGCACTTCATTCGAGGTGCACCGTTATTGGCCATTCCCGAGGATTTTTCTACTTAAGCGCTGGGAGAAAGTCAAAGCGCTTCACCATTAATTCAGCCATAGATGGAAAGAGGAATATCTCAAAGATCTTTAACAAAGACATTAGTAGAAAAATCCAAACCACGATCCTCAACCAGGTGATCTCGTCGTGATAAAGGAAGATTTTTCCCCGCCCACCGAGTGGAGACCGGGACGAATCGAAAGGGTTCGCCACGGGCCTGATAACCATGTACGTGTCGTGGAGATCCGCACGAAAAGCGGGGTTGTCACGCGCCCTCTGGTTAAACTGTGCTTCATTCCACCAGCGCAGCCTTCGCGCGACTCACAGTAAAGAAAAACTAAACCATTATTATGGACTTAGACATCTCGCTTTAAATGCTTTCCCCAAGTTCTTCTCGGTTCTTTGTTTGTTCTTCTTCTTTCAGATCAAATGACGACACGAAATGCCCTCTAGCTCTGACCGCAGAGACAGACAACTGTCTGCAATGCATACTCTGCCATCGCTACCACGCCATTCGGACCTGTCGAGCCTTCAAGCCACCGCAACGGTCAGCCGTAGCCCGGGCGCAAGGGTATTGCGTCAACTGCCTCGCTTTCACCCACACCTCAGGTGAATGCGATTCGTCCGGCAGCTGCAAGGATTGCGGGGACGATGTTTAAGCCAACCGGCCGTGCGTTCAAGCCGTTTGGCTTTCGGAGTAGCCCGAGCGTGAAGGCGCACAGTCGCCCATCCCAACGGCAGCCCGCCACCGGCATCGATTTGGTTGACCAGTCTACAAACCGAGTTCGGAAACCGCGCACGCGCTTGCAAATTAAACCTATGCACATATAGATATGTGAAGTCGCTCGTCTACACCAACAAACCAGAAACGTTAGGGGAATTGGAAGCCAACATTCGTGGCGTTATTGCTGACATACGGCCCCATATGCTCGAAAAAGTGGTTGAAAATTGGACCTGTAGAATTGGCTTTATTCGAGCCAGCCGCGGCGGCCACATGCCCGAAATCATATTTAAACATTAATGGCATAAAATTATCCTTCCAATAAAGCCAAATTGATGGACCTTAAAATGATTTTCTTGTGTTTTATTTCAATTCGAAGTTCTATACCCCTAAAAAAAACACCCGTTATATGTACCTTATAAGTGAAGTGAACTTAAAATTAAATTGTAACAGAAAAATCGAAAGAAAAGGAATAATCTTTTGATTTAAAATAAAGTGAGTGCGAAAGGCGACCAAAGTGGAATAATTATTTACTGTCAATAAAAACTATCAAATCAGTCTAATGAAAACAAAAGTTGACATTTCACAAATTGAATTCATCCAAAATAATTAAATACAAATGTACATTTTTATTTAGGAACTCAATGTTTGAGAATTGGAACAGAGTTGGGCATCAAGTGTACGCGTTGTGCACCAGCAACCAATTCACAGCTCACTAAATGATCTATGGAAAGCACATTGTTTCCGTGAACGTGATGCCACAAGCTATCAGCCTAACCATTCTTCGGTGTCGCTTTTGCGGCACTTCTTATAAAGAAATTCCGCCTTTTACTAGCTGTTATTTGATGAGAAGGCACATTTCCAACTCTGTACAAGTTGGGCACAAACTACACAACGCAAATATATAAAATGCATTTCATGAGCAAAATGCACACTATATTTTTTTTCACTACAAAGCACGATTCAAATGTAAAAATTTTTTTTGTTTTTATCGAATGAAAACAAAGTTTGACAATTAAGATAAATGAAAAAAATTAAATAATTAACTCTACTGAAGTTAACTGTTAAATTTGCCTTGGGTTTCAGTACAACTCAAGATAGTTGATAAAATATTTTTCAAACTTCATTTTTAAAAAGCAAAACAAAATACACAGCAGAACACATACATTCTTTCTTTAATTTTTATTAAATTAAATCGAAGTACAAATCGTTTGCTTTGGTTTGTTTTTAGTTTCTTATTAATTGTGACAAATAAGCCAAATCGTTTGTCAGGGCTGTAATTTTTTTATGCGTTCGATAAAATGTGCCACGTGGAACGCTTTTATTTCATGATTTGGTTGAAATACGTTGATATGAGTCATTTGAGCTATGAAAAATTTTGTAGGAAGAAATTCGTAATTTGTCTTCGCATTTGAAATGTAATACCTTAATGAGGCATTTGGGTTCAATGTAAATGTATTATCACAGTTAATGGAAAAATCTGCTCACAAATTTTAAGTTAGAGCCAGGAAGAAGCTCGTGATCGTTGTTAAAATATTTCCTAAGATAGTTCGAAAACGGAGGAACTAAAAACTTTAATATGATCATATAATGTGACAAAGATTGTTTTTACCAGTGTGATCTGGAAAGGATAAAGCCCCCAAACAGCAAGCCCACCTGTTAAAGCAAGGCAACAAAATTGATGAACTCGGTTTTATAGATGGGCATTTAACATTACCAGTAAGAATGCAGTTATCCGCAAATTTCTACAGATAATGAAAACTTCTTTGCATTACCAGAAACATTTCACTGATTACTGAAAAAAAAATGAAGTGCCAATTTAAGAGGTTCGAATATTGCGTCGGAGTAGGTATGTGTTTGCCCATTTATAACTCTTCCATCAAAGGTACTTTGCTTATAAATCTCATATTTTCGAGTACGTTCAGGCGGCATCTCTTTTGTTGCACATGAAAAAGTTTGGCTTTCTTCTTAATATTTGCTGATAGACAGTTATTGCTGTACATGCGGTTAGCGAAGTTCTACTCAAGAGTATCGGAATTGTCGAAGCTGTTCACGCCAATACTTAAACCACTGAGTAGTTGGAGCAACCTGGAAAACAGTGCGGATGACGATGAACTAACCAAATCTGATCTCGAAAATGCCTCGACCGCTGCTGCTCGTACACTAAAAACCCCAATGATTTGTTAGGAGCGATCTGCAGATAGAAATTTGTTTGCTGTAAAAAATAAGAAACGTCATGAAGTGGAACTGGTCATCTGCCTTCGCAATCTTATATGTTCATGTGGTTACGAGAACATTATGCCTCAAATATGTATTTATCTAAGACTAATGCTGGTTTTGCCACCATCCGGAGAAAGGGCTTTCAACAGGTTAGCCCTTTTAAATAATAAGTTACGATCCACAATGGCCGAAGACAGGTTGAACCACTTGATGATCATCTGTATCGAGCATGAAAAATCCAGTTCAATCAGTTTTCAGAATCTGATCAAAGAATTCAGTGCAATCAAAGCAAGGAAACGCGTGCAGTAAATATGTGATACGCGCACCGCAACGTTCTATATTTCTCTTTGGAAAAAAGATGATGTTGAAAAATTTTCCGAAACTTTATTTTTATAGTCCTTAGAAATTGGTTGAAATTGTCGTCCATAATATAATAAAATATCATTTGACTTAGTAAAATTTAAAAAAAAAAAAAAAAGGGCCCATAAAACCTCTGTGCGTCCCTGCAATATTCGAACCACTTAAATTGATATACAAAGGACTAAACAATAGCATAGGCAGACAGCAACACACAGAACTAAAACAAAATTTATACGGACGAAATATTAGGTACTAAAGCATAAAATATCAAGCTTGCAAATATTTCGCAAACTGAATCCAATACCTGAAAATCTTACCTGCGCGGACCGGTTGACTTGAAATGGAAAGGGGCAGGTAAAAATTAGTTCGCTTACCAGTCATGCCATCAGGTAGTTTGACCTTACGTTAATGATCGACATAGGTTCCTTATGTACATATCGTTACTTTGTCCCAACTATAGTGTGTTTAGGTTAAAAATGCGTCATTTACGAGCTTGAATCCTGCGACTGTTATTGCCGCAAAAATGATTCCTGCTATTAAATAACGATTTTTAAAAGCTCTTTTAGAAACAGCTACAACGCAAACAGAAGAGGAAGTGAAAAAATATTCAATACTTTTGTGGTGAAGTATGGTAAAATAGCCGATGCCGAAACTAGTGTTTTGTCACAAACGCCGCAAAAATCATTCCTTGATTTCGAGGAAGAAAGTAACGTTGAAATTATTGCATTTTATTTTCCATTGAATATTATTATTACTCGAAAAGCTGATATTTATCAGTAATCAGTAAAAATTTAAGGCTTACTGCTATTTTTCTGTAATCAGTAAAAATGTACGGCTTACTGCCATTTTTTAGTAATCATTAAAATTTACTGGTAATGCAAAGTAAATTTCAGTAATCAGAAAAAATATACTGCTTACTGTTATTTATTTCAGCAATGCAAAGAAGTTTTCATTATCAGTACAAATTGGGTATAAAATCTCAAATGCGACGCCAAATTACGAAGTTCTCCCTACAAAATTTTTCATAGCTGAAAGGACTCATCTCAACGTATTTCAACAAAATCATGAAAGAAAAGCGTTCCACGTACCACATTTTATCGAACGCATCAAAAAATTACAGCACTGACAACCGATTTGGGTTATTCGTCACAATTAATAAAAGAACAAGAACAAACAAAAGCAAACGTTTTGTGAATGAAAACGGCCATAATGTTACATTAATTGTGCTCCTGCATTGGAGGATGTTGATGTGTACGATCTTTGGTTTCAACAAGACGGCGCTACGTGCCATACAGCCAACGAAACAATCAATTTATAAAAGGAAACTTTTGATGAGTGCATTATCTCGCGTTGTGGGCCTGTGGCGTGGCATCCAAGATCGTGCGATTTAACACCGCTGGGCTATTTTTTGTGGCGCTATGTGAAGTCGCTTGTCTACTTAGATAAGCCCGAGACGATTGACGTCTTGGAAGATAATATTCGGCGCGTAATTGCTAACATACGGCCCTAATTGCGGCGAAATGTGGTCGAAAATTGGGCCTCCCGGCTGGAATTAATTCGATCCAGCCGCGGCGGTCACTTGCCCGAAATCATTATAAAACATAATCGCACAGCCTTGTCTTTATAATAATGCTAAATTCTTGGTCATAGCATTATGTATATTATATGCGTTTTATTACTTCAAAAAACCCCATGTCTAAAAAATCACCCTTTATTTTGATTTAATTATTTTATTTAATAAATATATGTGTGTATGTGTGCGAGTAATGGGTATTCATACATGTGTGCTAAGGCGTATTAAATAGGTACATAGGTGCAGTAGAAATTAAAAATTTAAAAATTTATTAACTCTGTGTATTTTGTTTTCGCTTTTAAAAGATAAAGTTTCAAAAATATTTTATCAACTACCTTGAATTGTAGTATTATCACAGCGAAATACAAAATTTGACAATTCAAATTAAAATAAAAAAAGTTCAAAAATAAAAGTTAGTTCCAAGGCGAATCTATAAGGTGGTGTCGCCACGACAACACCAAAAACAACGTGTATTTTGTTTTCGCTTTCGGTAAATATTTGTCAAAATCAAGGCGAGTTGAATGAATTCGCTTTTGTTAAAAAAAGCTCAAGCGAATTGCAAGTATTGGTAAGGAACCACACCAAGGATTTGGGCGAGCTAGAGACGTTTTTCGGATTTATGCGTGAGTAAATATAATTGGGAGGCATTTGAATATTTACCCAACAATCGGCAATCGGCGCTGAAAGTGGTATGAACAACTCCACATAAGTATGTACGAATGTATGACCGTGAAAATAACAAAACAAATTCACAATGTCTTTGCACAATAGGACCTAAGGAAAGAACGTATTCAACATGTTCCAAAACGATATACGAAGTATTGATGTAAGTACATATGTACATTCGCAAAGCTAAGTATTTGTACATAACTCTGTATGCAAACAGTTTAAGACGACATAATAATTATTGTTGGGCTATTTTAAGTTAAAATATCTAAATATATAAAATATAGATATAAGGAAAAAATTTACGATTTGCTTATGTCGACTTAAGCTGTTATTACCTCTGACCACCGATCGCTTGAGTTGAACAACTCACAGAATTGAAAACTAAAGTGACAGCTGAAGTGGTTTAGATCAAATTTATTTGATACTTTTCAAGAACAATACTAGTAGCTAGGTAATGATAAATGTTAATTAGGTAATATTAGTAAGTATATTTAGTATAGTAACTTAAGCAATTAATACGCCAGCAATATATTTTTAATTCTACAATAATGCAATACTTTAGTACCATAATATGAAGCAACGGATTAGAACTTCTAAAAATAAATATGTAATATAATTAGCGTTGGAAAAATAACTGATTTACATACTACATACAAACATGCATTCATTTTAACTAATTAAGTTTTCTTTTTTTTAGCGGTAAGAATATACATACTGGCGCATTACAATAGCACTCGTTGTCGTTCCATCCGAACACAGATTGATACAGCGAATACAAAATTATGTTAAGGGATAAAGAAAAACTTTAAAATTTTTTTTTAATATCAGACATTTATTTTAACTAATTGAATTTTTTTTTTAATTTTTCTTCCAGCGGACATTTCTATCGAAGTACCTTAAAGTGTTATACAATAACAACGAATTGCAGCGTGAATCCACATTAATGGTTTATTTACTGTTTAATTTATGTATAATATGTATATGTAACATATTTACGTATATAGTATATAGTATATAAATAAATTTTTACGTGACATAGTGGTCGACTCGAACAAAAAATCTTCAATTTACAAGACAATTTGTAACTATTAGGCATGTGAATAATAAAGCGTAGTATATCAAAATTAATTACAGTATTCTAAATTTGTGTAAATATATGAGGCAGGACATGGTGGTGCAAGCGTAGTAAATCCACATCCGAAATCTGAGTACTGTAATGTTTCTATGCAGAGAAAATAGAATAAAAGATTAAAAGCTGGATTGTAACAATGATATATTTATTAAGCTTACTAAATTCAAAGATTAATTTTGATGAATTTTTTATAACCCATTATTCTCTGCTTGAATTCTGCACTTAAAGAAGAAGCCTTTTACGTTTGCTGGAAGTTCGACTTCTGAACTTTTATCAAGTAAAATCTGCTTTATTTTCTTGCAAGCACTATGTCTAGTGCATCCTCTTTTCGTCCTCTTTCGGCACTTGAAAAAAGGGCCCTTTTCCCGCTTCCAATATTTTTTCACATAACACACATTTGCCCATGTTTTCTTAATTATTTTTATTTTTCCCACTTCGGAATATCGCACAACCCGCACAAGAATATAAAATTAATTATTTTTAATTTATTTGTAAACAAATATAAAAATGTCATCAAACATTGTTTTGACAACAGTTTACCAAACAAATTAAGCCAATGAGAAAACAGATCAATTTGGCATTTATGTACCGCGGCGAAAAATAGAACGAATCAGCTGTTCTAAAAATGTCACCTGTATAATTCCGCCATAGTTAGTTCCGTCTACCTATTTGATGGGATTTGCTGTGTGCTAAATAATGACTGGATGCTTATTATGTTAAATCTGAAACTTTCAAATTTTATTTACATTGCTTTAACCCATAAAAACACATTGGAGGAAACAGACCCAACAAAATATATTTTTTTATACAGACATATGTATATACTTATGTGTTTAGGAAAGCGCAATTAAAGAATAGCTAAAAAGTCAACAAAAACCATTCAAGTTTAGTCCGTGGAATGAAAAAATACCGAAAGTTTTTAAATTATAATTTTAAGCATTTTTTACTTCGTCACAATTTTTTTCCAACTGTATGGCCTTTAGGTGTTTATTCAAATTATACAGATTTGCTACTGTATCTTGTATTCCTCAACGCTGGTGGGGGGAAATATAAGAAATTAAAAAAGTTATGTAGTCTATACACGTGAGAATTTATTTTCATTCTAATTTAGTTTTCCTTCGATAGCCATTTAAATAAAAAAATTTCTTAGTCTATTCTTTTTCCAATCACCTACACATACATATCAAAATAATAGACTGACGCTGCTCAAGCGCATTTACTAGTAGACCAACGCTGCTCTAGTGCATTGAGTGTTGGTCGTGTATTATTTTAGGAAATGCATAAATGCATTGTTGCATTTCTCTTTTATTAGTGTGTGTGTGTTTTTTTAAACGGACCTTGGGAGAGCGCTTTATCTGTCAAGTGGCCTGTATGAATCTCCTGTAAAGCCATCGACTCACGCATTTTATCAGGAAAGGGCTATGTCATGAACGAATGCCTCACTTCCATGTCGCCATTTCCATAATCCACCATCCACGTAGAATGATTATGGGATCAGGAGCGTTCTGCTATGAATGCACCGCTTTACTGTGAAATATACAAGAAAACAAAGGTTTCAACATATTCAAGACTAATTTAATCGCCTTTCTAAACGACGGCGTTGCTCGCGTATTCTAAACTCTGTCATTATTTCTTTACAGATGTTGCTCACAGTAATCCAAAGTGCTTTACCGTTATTCATATGAGATACCAGATTTTCTGGCCTTGGATCTACCTTCATAACAAGTCTTAATTTCTCCCTCTCAAATGAAAACGAAAGATAAGAAAATAATATGTGTTCGGCGGTCTCTGCCACAGTCTCACACGAGGCACAAACCATTGTAGTATTATGACCATATTTAAGTAAATACTCTCTGAAACAGTCATGCTCACTTAGCACCTGGGTCATATAAAAGTCTATTTCGCCATGCGATCTGCCTAGCCAAGCTTCTATACTCGGGATGAGTAGGAAAGTCCAGCGCCCATTTATCGACGTGGCCCAGCGTTGTTGCCATTGGGTAAGGCTGTTACTGCGTTCGGCCGCTGTCTCGTGTACTAAGAGGGCTTTGCCTTTGTCTGGGGCCGTGTGATAGGTAAGCTGGATTTCGTTAGTTAGCAGATCGGCAGGCATTATGCAGCAATAATCCACAGAAGAGGGCCAAGAACTGAGCCTTGGGGAGCTCCTCTGTTGACATCATATCTATTTTTACTAAGATCAGTATTATAAAACAAAACTCTGTCAGTAAGATATTATTATTATTCATACTTGTTGGGGATATATACAATATAACTTACATTAGCACACTGGCTACCAGGGCCTTCAGTGCTTGTTGCTTTAAATACATAGTGTTTTAATTCTTTTTGTACATTATTATATGTTTTCTGATATGTTAATACATTCTATAAAATTGTATATGTAGATCACATTGTCGTAGGTAACATTTTTTAATAATGTGGATGGTATCGTAGTTCCAAATACGGTACTCCGTTTGGTTTCTAGTGTTAGACAATCGTCTAGGATGTGCTGTGTTGTTAGCTGTCCTCCCCAAAACTGGTAAACTGGAGGGGGAGAGCCGAGAAGGAGATGTTCGTGTGATAGTTTGGTGTGCCCGAGCCTAAGTCGTATAAATATAGTTATTTGGTATTTGGAAAGAGAAGTTGGGAATAGGGATTTTCTACAGTTAGGGCTTATGAGGGTGTACGGATGGTTTAGTTGTGCTTTTTCATTTCCAGGGATGCCCATGTGGCTTGGTATCCAAATAATCATTATTTTGTCGGGGTATTTTATTAATTTATCCCTGATTAGGCAGACAGACAAACTGTCTGTGCAAATTAGGAATTTGCCAGTATTGTTTGTTGCATACCCATATGCTTTGAGGATAGCTATTACCTCAGTATAAAAGATAGAGCTATTCGGAGTCAGCCAAGCATTGGATATTAGGCGACCGTCATTTTCTACTACAGCGAAAGTAGTGCTGTGGTCCGTTGGTCAGTTGAAAACGCAACGGCGGTTAGCCGAACAGATTTTGAAAGGACGATTGTGTCGGGAGGCGGGTTTAAAGGTTTTAAAGAGCAGTTTATTTGTGGTATTTAGTTTGGGTAATAGTTTGAGAGTAGTTGTTTGACGTCTTTCGGTAATGAAAGGAAGTCCAGCTTCAGCTAGAACACATTTTATGGCGGAGGTAGAGAAGGCGTTAAGGCTTCGTCGGGCTGCTGAAGGATAAGGAGCATTGAGCAGGGTAAGTTGCTGTTTGGTACACCAGCCGTATATTGGGAGACCATATTAAATTTTTGATAATAAATACTTTATTATACCCGGAATTTTATGCGTGGCTACGTTCTCTATCTGCGCATTGTTTACGGTTATGTTTATGGGTTGACAATTGTGTTTTCGGCATATGTGTTGTACCTTGCATTTGCTGTAAGTCAGTGTAGTGCCAGAGAGTTTCCCCCAAGCGTTTATATTGTGTAGTAAACTGGAAAAAATCCCTTTCGACTGTTGAAGGATCTTTAGATTTAGTATAGGAAATCGCATCGTCGGCATAGATTCGGAAGTCTATCGATTTGAAATTGCTTGCTATTTTGTTGAGTTTTTCGAAGGCAATTGTGAAAAGAACAACCGATAGTGGTGAGCCTTGCGGAATCCCGTTTTCAAGGGGAAAAGGGTGGGATGGTTCGCCGTTAATTTTCGTCCGGTCAGAAAAGATTTTACAAAATGGTATGCCTTTGATCCGATACGCCAGCTGGATAATTGCTCTAAAACGACATGTGCTCCGATACGGTCGAAGGCTTTTTCGAAATCGGCAAAGAGGATAGTAACGTGGTTCTTGGTTGAAAGTGCGTCTGTAATAAAATGTTGAAGAGGGAATAGACAGTCTAGGACGCCATGTTTTCTTTTGAAAGCCACTTGGTTATGGCTTACCGAGCTGTTTTTGGAGATAAACCACATAAGACGTTGGGTTAGCATTTTTTCTAGTATTTTTGCAACACATGAAAGAAGGGATATAGGTCGATAGCTATTTATAAGTTGGGGGGATTTATTTGGTTTCAGAATCGGAAGGACAGAAGCGGATAACCACGGACGAGGATAGGTACCGGCATCAAGTATTTTATTGTACAATGACAGCAATGCATTTTTGGCAGACGGAGGGAGCATAGGGTAAGATTTGCGATCTTTACCCGGCGTTTCCCCTTTGGCATGCTGAAGGGCGAGCTCGAGTTCGACGTAGGAGAATTCGGCTTCCAAAAAAGTTGCATCTTTCGAAACATATGATGGTTTGTAGTGGTGAGCTAGTGTTAATGTTTTGCGGTTAGTATAATCGATTGGGAAGTTTACGTTTCCGCGTACTTTGCCCAGGTAGTGGCAAACGCGTTAGCTATTTCTGATTTAGCTGTAAGGGACCGGGTTTGTAGTTGGAGAAATTTTATGGCTGGTTTTGGGATACCAGTAAGAGCTTTGATCTTGGCCCAGACTTTCTTTGGTTTAGAAGATGGGTTGATATCGGCGGTAAATTTGGAGATCGCCTTTCTTTTGGCTTCTTTTACTGATTTTTTAAATGAGTATAAGCTCTTTTGTTGGCCACGGGCAGATCTACAGATGGAGAAATTTTGTATGAGTGCCAGACTCTTTGTTTGTTAACCCTGAGGGCGAGCAGATCTCTATTCCACCATGCAGAATAATTGTATATGAAGGCAGTGTTACTTTGAGGGATGGCGATGTTGGTAACCGATCTGATGGCTTTGGTTATATTGGCTGTGAGTTTGTGGATATTGGTAGTGTTCCAGTTCTTGAAATTTACTTCGCATAAAGATAGGTGATGATTCCAATTAGCGGCGTCGGTATTTAATTTTGGGAATTTCATTAGGTTACTAGGTGCTAGCTTAGAAAGTGCTTTAGCCAGTAACGGGTAGTGATCACTTCCATACATGTCGTCAATCCTTTTCTAATTACATTTGGGAATTAGTTGGGACGAAACAAGTGTAAGATGGATATGAGTAAAGGAATTATGGGTGGAGAAATGGGTGGGAGAGCCGTCTTTGAGGTTGGAAAGGTTGTTTGACGTGATAACTTTTTCTATTGTTGTGCCGCGAGTGTTAGACTGTTTTGATCCCCACAATGGACTCCAAGCGTTGAAATCGCCAAGAAATATTAAGGGGACATGCGATCGTGGGAGTATGGAGAGAATATCAGATTCAATAAAGTTATGTGTTGGTGGGATATAGGCGTTGATGAGTGTAATAGGAGAGGGTATATTAACTTATATTGCAATTGCTTGTAATGTATTAAATTGGGAAACTTACTTGTGTGGAATGTTGTGTTTAACAAGAGTGGCTGCACCTCCTTTGGGATTGAAGTTTTGTGGAGAGTTTGTAAAGTAGCCGATAAAAGGCTTTGGAACTATCAAATTTTTTAAGTTTAAAGGAATCTTGGTTTCCTGCAAACATATGATGTCGGATAATTAAATCAATATCATTATAATCATTTAAAAATCCTCTAATATTCCACTGTACTATTTTAAGCATATTAAATAAATAAGTGCGAGTATATACGGTAGGTGTATATGTGTATGCAAATGATTTTGTATAAATAATTTAATTTGGTTAAGTATGTGTTTTACTTATTGTTGTTTTCTACTTCTTTAGATGTGATGTATTCTTTAGCTGATGATGACGTAGACGTGTTGATGAAATCAAGTGAATTGTTGGTAAAGTGCATATTACTAGTTGAAAAATGATTATGAGTTGATTGTTGTGTTGTTTCCAATTCCATTATATTTGAGTTTTCGTATGGTGAGAGATTTTGAATACTAAAAGCGACTGAATCGTTATCGAAGCGGAGAGAAGAAAGAGCTGTAACCCGAACTAGATCGTCAGTGTTGTCGTTGTTGTACCAAAATCTGTTGTGTCTGTTGTTGGTTATAATGTGCCAATTGGCTGTGGATGATTGTTAACAGTGGGGTATGTGCACAAAAAACTGGTTTTTGTGACAGTGGGATTGCTGATTGGTGTTGTTGTTGTAGATGAAGTTGTTGTTGATGAATTTACTTGAGTGATAGGGCTATGGAGCTGATATTTTGCGTTTCATTTGATATTTGATTAATGTGATTAACAATTGGGCTGGTTGCTTTGGTGATATTAGCGAATGTGTTGGGATTCGGGGTGAGGGGATTCCGGGCTTTGTACAGTTTGTTAGCTTCGCGCAGAGTACATTTTTCTTGCGTTTTAATTTTCATTATTTCTTTGGCTTGCTGATATTTCTGGCATGAGTAGGATGAAGCTGCGCAATTAGCACAATAGGTGCGGATTCAAGGTGTGTGGAGGAAGGTTGCATGATTGGCAAGCCGGAATATTTTTGCAGAACTTGCTGTTTCTTTGGTATTTTCTTCTGGCTTTGTTGCACTCAGAACAAAAATCTGCCAATAAACAGGGTTGCGGGTATTTTTGCGCACTTTTCTATTCATAGATGCATCACATGCCCTGGTTAATACTTTATAAAGCTTATGGGATAGACTTTCTGCATTAGCCCGCATTTCTGTTACGCTTTTCATACCATCCAGTATCAACCTAAACATATCGCGGTCAAATGAATTAGTGCACCGGTGGCATACGCGTCGTTCTTCACATATCAACGAGACCTGCTGCTTGTGTTATTAACCTTGATTATTATAGACAAATGATCGCTATGTGTATAAATATCGCTTAATTGCCAAGAAACTTTCGTTGCGATTGATTCACTATAGAACGCAATATCGATAATGGAAACTCCTCCATTTTTTAAACGTATTTTTGTTCTCTGTATTCAACAGAAACAAGTCCAACGGTGCAAAGGCTTTAAGAAGAGCACGTTCTCGCTGATTTGTTCTGCTGCTGCCCCATTCTAGGTCCCACGCGTTAAAATTTTCGACTATTATTTTGAGAGAGCACAAAATGGCATCTGCAACGAGACGATCTAGGAGAAGTTCGACTTCTTGCTGGCTAAGACTTGGGGGTGAATAACAGCTGTATGTATGTATATATATGTATATAAGACTTCTTATACTGCTCGCTCAAAATGGCAATATCAATATTTTCTTCGATTACACTATCCAACATAAAAAAAATTACCGATATCCCGAGTATCGTGTTAGGTATACTTAGCAAACAACAGAAAATAAATTCATATTTACATATCATGTCCCAAAACATAAATAACGGTAATCTTACTTTATTTACTTTTCGTTACACTTAGTTGAGTCATCAAAGTCATCAAAAGATTAAGATTATTCATAAATCTACAAAATGCCGCATGTTTGTGTTAATTCTCTTAGCTTATTTTGTTACGTTTGTGGTCAATTTACTCCTAAAAGTGAAAAAAAACCAATTTCGCCTTTATTTGAAAAATGTTATAAAGCTTATTTTAAAATTGCCATTATGTAGAAATCAAGACAAATCATGGGTGCCGAAAGTGTAAAACAGATGCTTATGGTGTACCAATGCAAAGGCGTGAACCCAAACAGCTTCTGTTTAACAACTGTGAAAGGTTTTTCAAAAAATCAAAATACTCGGTGAAGTATGCTACTGTGCCATCTTTTGAGATTTCTGCCATACTTAACCGTTTTGGCTGGTTCGTCTCATTTGTAATGGCGTCTTCTATGCCTCTTTTTGACGTAAACTTAGTTTTTTTTGAAAGGGGGCCAGATTTGAGTGCATTTACAGCTTTGCGACCACTCCTTTACTTCACCCACGATCCTTAACTATTTGTAGATTTCAACAATCTCATCAACCAAATCCCGAATCGGTTGATGAATGGAGCGCCTTGGCGGCGCTATTATGTCAACAGTTTATTGCCTACTTTGCCACATTAATTTTTTCAGAGTCTCCCTTTCTATTGTTTGGGTCCTGGCTAACGTCCAGCCTTACGCTATGAAGATCCGGCAGAGACGATTGGGCTAGCGCTACCGACGGAGTATCAGCCATTAAAAAATTTCGCTCCACCATATTTACATTTGCGGACGGTGACCTCTGAATTCTGCCACTTGCCTTAAAAGGATCGGGCAAACCCGCGATTTCCCCCATATATATTACTCTCGGCCTATTCGTGCGTTGACATCACCCAACGTGCAGGAAGTGTTGAAGCTTTGCTAACCGGAAGCTTTTAGACAGAACGCTTTTTAAAGTTCAGCTTTTACAGAAGCTTTCAAGCTTAAATAAACGAGCTTCTATGCTAAAAGCTTTCGGTAGCTTATGATCTCTAATAAATCTCTCAGCTTTACGCTAATGTCAAAATCAGCTGTTTAATTGGCGCAAAAAGTGTATTTGGTATACTTTGTCAAGTAAACAACCGCTTTGTTTTTGAATTTTCTCTATTCAGAAGAAACTTAAAAAAAGCAAAAAAACACACCTGTTTGGTGGTTTACCAAATACAAACCAATTCCTTTGGATAAAGGAAAGTCTTAGATCCTCACTCACACAATTTTTCTTTTTTATAAGCACTTTTCTAACCACAAACGTAAAGTTTTCACTATCGCAAAAAATTTCGCGTCTGCAATGCACAAAGTTCAAAAAGCAGTGTGTGTGTGTGTGTCTTACCTTACATATGTGTATGTACATAAGTACGTATGTATACAGCATGTTCAATACATATATTTGAACACAAATACTTAATTCTAAAGTATATCCTACACCAGAAAATTATTTTTTTGACTTCTTTAGACACAGATACATCTTTACTCTTTTCTTGAAATATTCACTTGAATTTTTATTTGTGTTTAGGTCCATCATTTTCATTCACTGATATAAAACGATTTACAAACATTTAATTTTATGCAAGAACAACCAATTATGTTTTTTTAACCCCGTTTCGCCGAGCACTAAATATCTTAGTGTTTGGCCGAGCTTCTTTTAACATTTGGGGAGTGTGTCTGTATCATGTACCACAGATTGACGGACCTACAGTTTTCTGCCGACTCCGAATTGCAGATGTGTTTTAAGTAGCATGAAACAAATACACTCGAAGGTTTTACCTGGCAATCGCATTATTGCTATCCGAAAACTAGTTTTCTAAAATTTTATTTGACCCTGCAGAGGTTCGAAATCCGTTACTCAGAGGAATAGCGAATTACGCACGGATGATGTATGTATATGCATGTCAGAACAGTGAATAATTACTGCAGGTTGAATTATATGAGTCACACTGTATTTTACTTTCTAATTTTTTATTTCAATATCTGTTTACTTTTTTATATGCTCTTAGCCACTTGTATCTTTCAAAATAAAGTATTTGAGCTTCATGATCCTAGTAGCCTTTTGCGCAAAGGTTTGTTTTCATGGGCCCTGAATGCAGGTGTTCAAAGGCGAGAACTGCGTAGGCTAGTATATGCTAATGTGTTAGTGAGTTAGTGGGTTTAATTTGCATGCCGCAGCCTTCTTCTCCCACTAGAATATGAAGTGAGAAGTTTACGCTCTTTAATTATGCACTTGCCTACTAAGGTCAAAACGCATGAAACAATAGAACAAGAGGGTTGGAAAAACTGTTTTGAGATTGCGATTGGCATTCTAGTTTTGATAGACACATTGAACACGACATTCAGGGGACTTACGGCGTATTTTCTGGCTAAAAACGAATTTGGAAGATACTATTAATGGAGCTCCCCAGCATTCCCCCGACATATATACAATTGTATGTATATACGAGTTTACATATTTTTTTTTTAGAGGTGGCACAAAGCTTTGAGAGCTGAAGTGTGGGACTTGCCTTTTGGCTTCCCGCATTAAATATCCACCCCTGGTCCATTTCCTTCGCCCCGTGGAACAGCCGTTAGGATTACTTCACGGAGGGGGAGCGACCTATTGCTCTTTTATTAATTCTGCAGAGTTGTTCCGCGTGACAAGGTTTAGTAAGGATGATGTTCGTCATATTGCCAACAACGGACCAATTTGCTTTTGACTCAAGCATAGTATCATACTATAAGGTTTTTAACAGTAAGTGGTTTAACCAGCCTTAAGCCCGAGTCATTTCTCTTGATTGCAAACCGCGGACAGACGAAAAAACAATGTTCGGCGTCTTCAACAACTTGATTTCCACAGAAGGTGCACTAGGGGTCGTCGTCAACCATGTCCTGTAAGAATTTGGCTTAGGTGAAAATCACCTACACCATGTCGCTTATCTAGCCATTTCCCCGAACTTGGAATCAAGCTAAATGTCCAGCGTCCTTTACCCGCTGCACTCCACCGCATCTGCCATCTTTGCAGGCAACTCTGCCTCGCCGTTTCACATCTTACCTCAGTTGTCGGGGGTGCTACAACCTCTTTCGCCAAGATCTCTATTGGACAGAGCTCTGCCACTACCAGTGCAACTGTTTACGACGGATTTCAGAACGCACTGCACTCGCTGATCACGCAACGGCGCTATAATGATTTGTTCTCACGTGCATACGAAGTCTTTTCGAGCGCAGCCGACCAAATTGGTAAACCGCACAGAAGTACAGACCGTATCACGCGTGCATATAGCTTTGTTGCCTAGGGCCTCCTTTATTCACCAAAAGCCGTGAAAATATTTGAGGAAGGGTTTCGAGGAAATGTCATATCGGCTGACTTTGACTTTGACTCCTCACGAGCTTTTCTGCTACTTATTAACGCTGCCTGTTATCGTTATCGTACAAGGGCATGTATTAGAAGTTTGATTTCATGTTATTCTAGATCGATATCTAAATTTCAATGTAATGATTGGCCGTGAAATTTTAAGCTAGGGTTTTGGAGTTATAAGGACATATGATAAATTTTAAATTTTTATATCTAAAACAGTCAATGTGTGTACTATTACAAAAAGTTATAAAGATTGCATTGCTAATGATACTGAGTTAGAAGCGAGTGATAAAGAGCGTTGGCTGCAAATTCTGAGCGAGTATTCGAAAAGGTTAATAGATGGTATTCCACGCACTCGAGTTAATACTGGTCAGCTAAATATACGCTTGGTTGATCCAAACAAAGCAATACAGAGACGACCGTATAGGGTTCAGAAGAAAAGGAAGTGGTTCGTAATAAAATATCTGAGCTGCTGGAATTAAATGTTATTCGGCAAAATTGCTCTCCTTTTGCTCGCCCCATGATTCTTGTCAAAAAGAAAAATGGTACTGATCGTCTCTGCATTAACTATCGCGAACTAAATTTTTAATACTGTCTCTGACAAATATCCGTTACCTCTGATATCAGACCAGATAGCTAGATTACGTGGTGCAAAATACTGTACTTGATATGGCTAGTGGATTTCACCAAATCCCCATACATTCCGATTCTGTAGAACGTACTGCCTTCGTTACACCAGAGGGTTAATACGAGTTTTGGCAATGCCGTTTGGCTTAAAAAATGCACTTTCTGTTTTTCAACGCGCAGTTATGACAGCTTTAGCAGATTTAGCTCACTCCTTCGTAATAGTGTATATGGACGATATTATGATAGTTGCTACTACCAAGGCAGAAACGTTTGAACGACTACAAATAGTTTTAAATATCTTTACTAAGGGTGGGTTTTCATTTAATATAGCCAAATGCTCTTTCCTTAAAACGAAGGTTGAGTTTCTTGGATATGAGTTTAAAGCAGGTAAAATTCGTCCAAATCCGCGTAAAATACAAGCACTAAGTGCTTTACCACTACCTGATTATATTACACAGTTAAGGCAATTTATAGGTTTGTCATCTTATTTTCGCCAGTTCATACCCAAATTTTCACAACTGATGAAACCTCTATATCTTCTTACATCAGCTAAGAGTACTTTTACATTGAAACTTGAACTTGATGAGGTTCGTCAGAAGGTAATATCTATTTTGACAAATGAACCAGTATTTTTAATACTTGACCCACAACATCCGATCGAGTTGCATACTGATGCCAGCTCTGAAGGCTATGGTGCAATTTTATTGCACAAGATCACGTTAAAAGACGATCAGCCGGTTTCACGAAATTTTTTCATTGAAAATTAAGTTCCATTTAATTTTAATTTTGATTTTTATTTAACTTTGCACTTAAGTTTTCTGCGTTTCACCATTATTCAGATTTGGCAACCCAAAAATGACAAGGCAGGGATGTTAGTAAGAATAACAGCTGATTTATGTAAACAAATACATTGTGGTGATAAGCAAAAATGGAAAGTGCAGCTCGAAGCAAACATTTTTCCACTACAGATATTTCTACTTTGCTAAGTCTAGTGCAGCAAAATGCAAGTGTTTTAGAGTGTAAGGCCACAGGGAAAGTGCGTTCCGATCAAAAGGACAAAGTGTGGGATGGCAAAGCGGAGAGTTTCAACTCGGTTTGCTCCGGAACACCGCGGTCAAAAAAAAATCTGCAAACAAAATATTTCAACTTGAAAGCAGATATGAAAAAGCGATCTGCAGACCAGAAAAAATATGCGTATAGAACGGGCGGAGGTCCATACAAAAAGCCAGCTGACTCCGACATTGATAAACTGTTAAAAGAAATATTGCCGGAAAAACAAGTGCGGGGAATGGACTCCAAATATGACAACGACTGCATACCTTCAGAAAAAAAAATTTCAGGATTTGGATCATTCAGGTAGTTACGCATTGCAAATGTTTATTATGTTTAATACATATTTACAAATGGGTATGTCTGTTAGATTTTTTAACAGTTGGAATTGATCCCCAGCAGCGAAATCTACCAAACAAGGAAGTTATGGAAAGTGAAATGATTGAAGAAGAAAATGGTTTGTTATTTTTATTACGAGCCTTAATTAATATCACAAACTGCCGGAATGAAAATTAATAAACGATTGTAAATATTTTTATTCGCAGATAATGTATCTAATGATATCGACTTACGTGAACAGTCAACAAGCAAAAGATTTCGTACTTCCAGCCCAAAACATACAACTGAAAAAGAAGGTAATATCCAATGATTTTTCAATTTTAAAATTCTAAACAACTTGTTTCTTTGCAGATTTTGAGCCTTGGGAGCACTACACATCAATGCAATTGAAAACGCCAAAAAAACAGAAAGCTGTGCGCTGAAAGTGTTAAAAGAAAGCACACAAGTTGGGCTAAGCTAGCAGATACAAAATCAAAATGGACGGAAAGGAAACTAAAGCAAGAGGTTGAATTTGCGAAAGTCGAACACACGTTACGTGTAAAGCATATGAAAGAAGCACATGAACTACAGCAACAACAAGTTATTGAGAAGCATGCCCTTGAAATGCGAATACTTGAGGATCAACTAAAAAAAAAGTAAAAATGCTTACTTTCGTACAAAGTTTAAAGGTTTCATTTACATATCTGTGGTCACAAGCTATAACCGCCCAAGTCCTATGCTTTAACAAGGACTTAGGCGATTATCGCTTGTGACCATAGATATATGGTTTTTGTTTTGTATATGTACAGTGGTCTGTATATACATACACATACGTTAGTACAAATTTTGAAATGTGAATTTATATAGTTTTTGTTTATGTATTTTTGCACATATGTATATGTAAATGTGCCTTATCAGTATTAACATAAATACTACAATGTGTTCCTGAATTTTAAAATAAAAGAATATAAGTATAAAGATGTTAATTTTGTTTAATAATTAGAAGTTTACAAACTTTCAAAATAGTTTTGCATTATATGATTTCAATATAAATTGTCATTTCGACCTGAAGCTGAGATTGTTGGTACTTCAACAACTGCATCGATAATATTATTTATTTCATTTGCGTACACTGCTGGAGCGTTGTAATCGTTGTTTAAGTTACAAATATTATGTAAAAATGCCGTTGCAACTATAATACTTTCTACTACCCTGAGGTGCATTCTTATTCCCAGCGCAAGAACTGGAAATCGGCGTTTCCACACACCATATTGACGTTCAACACAATTACGAGTTCTGATTTGCGATTCATTGTATAACGCCTCAGCCGGAGTTTGCACTTTTAACAAAGGTGTCATTATCCACCGATTGCAAGGATAGCCACTGTCGGCAACGACTATTGCATTTCCGAACTCTCCTGCCTCAAATTGGCTAAAAATTCGTGAATTTTTCAGTATAATGGCGTCGTGTGACGATCCTGGCCAACGGGCTACGATATCCATTATGTTCAGTTTGCTGTCACAAAACGTTTGCACATTAATTGAAAAGTAGTTTTATCGGTTTCGGAATAGTTCTGCTTCGTCCCCACCTAAATAGTCATTCATTTTAAATAATCGTCATCAGTTGAAATTAAGTATTTACTCTACTGACCTGGTGATTGTATTCTTACATGTGTGCAGTCCATAGCTGCTAGCACGCGCGGAAACTTTGCAATTTTATAGAATTGTCTCTGAATTCCTCTTTGACTTTCTAATTCCAAGGGGATGGTTACAAAGCGTTCTCTTAACAATGAAATGTTGTGGCACACTCTCCTTATTGCGCGACAGGAAGAACTTTTTGAAACGCCACACAGGTCACCGCCAGTTCTTTGCATGCAGCCATAGACATAGCACCATTTCTACAATATTTTCAAAAGAATAACATAACTTTTAATTGGAAGTACTTTCTTGTATACTTACTTCTTAGTTTTGTGCTGGATTTTGTTCCTAATCAGTTCGAGTATCATCCAAGCAGACTGTTTAGTCAAACGAAATCTATTCCGAAAATCAACGTCATCATAACATGTAAAAAAATTTTTTCTTTCCCTCATTATACGTATACGTATAAATATATTTATTAAAACCTCGCACTCTATATCACTTTCGTCGTCAGATTCCATTTTTTACAATATATTTATCTTCTGCTACTGGCAAATGAGTTGATAGGAAAACGTAAACATAGTTGCATATGACAGTATTTAATTAATATTTAAATGGCAAAGGGTGACCATTTAAATAAGAATTAAGTCAAATGGTGAAACTGAAAGAAATTATTTTTCATTTAAATCAGTTTCGTGAAACCGGCTGTATGTCTTACTTGTGTCTAAATAATAAAATAAAGAGCAAAACAAAGTTAAGGCCATTGAAAAGCGTGTACATTTGAAAGACATTTCTGGTGATTGCTCCTTGCTTAATAGCAGAGAGATTCAGATATTTACTCTTTTGTCTCTAAATTGCGAAATAAAAAACGTATGAGTTACGAGCGGCAACGCTTTTTCGCAAAATACAAAGAAATGCTAAGACACGATAAACCATGTACATGAATCCATAATGCGTTTAGGGTGGGACAAAACTCTAAACAAAGTTTACGATTACTCTTGGTTTGAAAATATGTCTAAATATGTTCGTCGGGTAAAATACAAGCTGTATGTACATATACAGCATGTTCAAATGCATATATTTGAACACAAATATTATTTTTTTGACTTCTTTAGACACAGATACATCTTTACTCTTTTCTTGAAATATTCACTTCAATTTTTATTTGTGTTTACATCATTTTTATTCACTGATATTAAACGATTTTACAAACATTTAATTTTATGCAAGAACAACCAATTATGTTTTTTTTTAACACAGTTCGCCGAGCATTAAATATCTTAGTGTTTGGCCGAGCTTCTTTTAACATTTGGGGAGTGTGTCTGTATCATGTACCACAGATCGAGGGACCTACAGTTTTATGCCGACTCCGAATTGCTGATGAGTTTTAAGTAGCATGACACAAATACACTCGAAAGCTTTACCTGCCAATCGCATTATCGCTATCCGAAAACTAGTTTTACTTTGTTATATGCTCTTAGCCAACTGTATGTTTCTAAATAAAGTATTTGAGCTTCATGATCCTAGTAGCCTTTGGTTTTGCGCAAAGGTTTGTTTTCATGGCCCTCTGAATGCAGGTGTTCAAAGGCGAGAACTGCGTAGGCTAGTATATGCTAATGTGTTAGTGAGTTAGTGAGTTTAATTTGCATGCCGATGCTTTCTCCTCCCACTAGAATATGAAGTGAGAAGTTTACGCTCTTTAATTATGCACTTGCCTTCTGAGGTCGAAACGCATGAAACAATAGAACAGGAGGGTTGGAAAAACTGTATTGAGATTGCGATTGGCATTCTAGTTTTGATAGACACATTGAACACGACATTCAGGGGACTTACGGCGTATTTTTTGGCTACAAAGGAATTTGGAAGATACTATTAATGGAGCTCCCCAGCATTCCCCCGACATATATACAATTGTATGTATATACGAGTATATATTTTTTTTTTAGAGGTGGCTCAAAGCTTTGAAAGCCGAAGTGTGGTACTTGCCTTTCGGCTCCCCGCATTAAATATCCACCCCTGCTCCGTTTCCTTCGCCCCGTGAAACAACCGTTAGGTATTACTTCACGGAGGAGGAGCGACCTATTGCCCTTTTATTAATTCTGCAGAGTTGTTCCGCGCGTCACAGTTTAATAAGGATGATGTTCGTCATATTGCTAACAAGGGAACAATTTGCTTTTGACTCAAGCATAGTATCTTACTATAAGGTTCTTAACAGTAAGTGGTTTAACCAGCCTCAAGTCCGAGTCATTTCTCTTAATGGCAAACCGCGAACAGACGAAAAAACAATGTTTGGCGTCGTCAACAACTTGATTTCCACAGAAGGTGCAAAGGCGATATAATGATTTGTTCTCACGTGCATACCAAGTCTTTTCGAGCGCAGCCGTCCAAATGGGTGAACCGCACAGAAGTACAGACCGTATCACGCGCACATATAGCTTTGTTGCCTAGGGCCTCCTTTATTCACCAAAAGCCGTGAAAATATTTGAGGAAGGGTTTCGATGAAATGTCATGTCGCCCGACTTTGACTTTGACTCCTCACGGGATTTTCTGCTACTTATTAACGCTGCCTCTTTTTTTTGTTGGGCTTACTGGAGGCCAGCGTCTTCCAGCCATGTCTGAACTCGCTTAATTGTTAGGCTTGCTCTTTAAACATCCTTCAAGTGCTTGGCCACGATTGTCCGCAAAACCGATCATTTTCGCACCCTCGGGTATTTTCAGACGCAGAATTTCATCATAGGAGATTTAGCTCGCTCCTTCGTAATAGAGTATATGGAGAAAGTTGTATATTAAGATAGTTGCTACTACCAAGGCAAAAACGTTTGAACGACTACAAATAGTTTTAAATATCTAAACTAAGGCTGGGTTTTCATTTAATATAGCCAAATGCTCCTTCCTTAAAACGAAGGTTGAGTTTCTTGGATATGAGATTAAAGCAGTGAAGATCATCCAAATCCGCGTAAAATACAAGCACTAAGTGCTTTACCACCACCTGAGTCTATTACACAGTTAAAGCCGAATTGTGTGTTAATAAACTCCGGTGAGTCGTATCAATTTTACTTTGATTCTGGTGCCGAATGTTTTCTTCTGAAAGAATCTATTTCACGTAAATTTATTGGAAAGTGGATTAATAATGTAATTATTTTGAAAGGTATAGGCAATACCGTGGTACATAGTATGTTGCAAATTGTATCAAATGTTTTCGTACACGGGCATGTATTAGAAGTTTTATTTCATGTTATTCTAGATCGATATCTAAATTTCAATGTAATGATTGGCCGATAAATTTTAAGCTAGGGTTTGGGAGTTATAAGGGCATATGATAAATTTTAATTTTTTTTAATCTAAAACAGTCAATGTTGCTACTATTACCCAAAGTTATAAAGATTGTATTGCTAATGATACTGAGTTAGAAGCGAGTGATAAAGAGCGTTTGCTGCAAATTCTGAGCGAGTATTCGGAAAGGTTTATGGATGGTATTCACCGTAATAGATTTAATACTGCAGTGAGCAAACGACAGCCAAACGACTCGGACGTACTTTCTGTTTCATGCAAACTTCCTTCTGAGTGAACAAGTGCGATCTGTGTTAAACTTAGTTTACTACTTTTTACTACTCTGTTTCTATATTCCACGCGCTACTGCCGTAAAAAACTACGCCTACGCCATGGCATCGGACCCGGGCGGGCCGCGCAATTATTTTGCCCTGCTGGGCGAGGAGCCGGCTCCCAAACGTAAGTGATACAACCTGGCTAACTCCCACGATTTCCCAAACCTAAAAACAAGCAAAACTAACACAGCATATCTACAAAATCAAACTGGGCCTAAGTATCTTGTAATAAAAAGTAAAAGCGACAAACCACTAAAATCATACAATATCTTCGCCGTGAATAAAGCCTTAGAATCAATAACAGCCGAAGCACCAAAGTCAATCACTTTTAACAAAGAGGGACATTTGGTCATTCTGACCAAATCTCCTCAGCAAACTAATAAGTACCTTAAAGCAACCAAACTTTCAAATTTGTGTGACATTTCTGTTTCCCTCCACCCCACACTCAATATAGTGAAGGGTGTAATTTATTCAGGTGCACTTAAATCACTAAGCGAAGAAGAAATTATAGACGGATTACGGCAACAGTGTGTTGTAGAATGCAAGAAAATTAAAAAAATGTTTGACGGGAAGTTAAGCGATACCCTTTTGCACATTCTATCCTTCAGTGCTTATACCCTGCCTAAAGAGGTAAACGTTGGTTGGTTAAAGGTAAAAGTTGAACCTTATATCCCATCACCAATGCAATGTAAAAACTGCTACTTAATTGGACATACGGCAAAAAATTGCAAAACTGAAGCAAAATGCAACGTCTGCTCGTCTTCTTTCCATGACGTTACTCCATGTAACAAAGTCGAATGCATCAATTGCAAGCAACAACACCGCTCTGATAACAGAAACTGCCCAACATATAAAAAACGACAAATAATACTAAAATACAAAACAATCAACAAATGTACATTCCGAGAAGCAATAGAAGCAACCAACAATAACGGTTCCAATCTCAGTACCGACTCTCCTAATGAAACTATAGAAGAAGCCCAAAAAAAGAAAAAACAGAAATATGAGACCAACAAAACTCCGGTCTCTCTGTTCACCACAGTTCAACCCATTGAAAAAATACAAACTAACCAAACCGCACTCACTCAAATAAAAGAAACTCATACAACAGAAAATAAAAACAACAACATTTCCACCTTAAAGCATACCCACTCAATCAACGAAATACTCAACTCAAACGACATGCTCACTGACGACATTGATACACCACACTACAGCCACCTGCAAGCCAATCCAACAATCATTACCCATAACCAACTCTTGAATTGATACTCTTTTCTATAAACTCTGTTTATATTGAAGATGGAGTAAAAAATCTCAATCTTAATTTTTCTCTTTTAAGATGCTTAGTATTCTCCAGTGGAATATTAATGGCTATCGCAACAATTATAATGAACTGTGTCTACTCTTAAAAGAAAACAACAACCCAATAATAGCCCTTCAAGAAACACACCGTAAAAATGACCCACATACAAGCATGATTCCAAATTTCTTCTCTTTTTATGGGAAAAATGACATCGGGGAAGATGAAAACGCCAAAAGAGGTGTTGCCTTTCTCATTCCAAAAATCTAGAATACTCACACATTCAAATCAACACAAACCTATTAGCTGTCGGAATAAAAATCAAGCATAACATAACATTTACACTGTATTTTGGAACGAATTTCCGTCATCCCTTGTCAAGTTTGGTTTGGAGACAACCCGGTTTCGGCGTTGTGCCATCTTCAGTGTAATTTTTCGTTCTGATTATTTTCTGTACGTACGTTAGTCTTTATAGTATTGTCCTTGTCTGTTGCTTTTGGTTAGGTACTCCTTAGCGGACCCTTTTTTGTGTTTGTATTGTAGCCTTAAGTTGCTGTTATACCTGCAGGTATATATAACTTAGTTGTTTACATTTTATTGATTATTATTGTCTGGATTCGAAGGTAGGTAAAAATCCGTTATTTTCTTTCGCTTGGGTTCAGTGGTTTGCATTTGCGTACCCTTTTGTGTGTTAGTTACGGGACTTCTGACCTGTTTTGGGTATAGTAGCCTAAGAGGCTCGAATGATACATCCGAGGCTGTGTTTATCTGTTCGTTTATTATTTTTCCCACGAAGGTTTTTTGTTTGTATATTTCCATGTTTTCTAAAACGTTTAGACGCTGTCCTTTATGTTGTACGTGGAGAACTTTGGCTGCTTTCCCTATTTTGCATGGTGTACATTTGTTTTCTGCCATATGGTTTGCGAAGTTTGACTCCGGCGTAGTGGATGGTTTTAGCCTTTTCTTGTTGTAGTCTCTAATATGTTCACGATATCTTGTTTTTATCTTGCGCCCTGTCTGTCCTATATAGCTATATTGACATTCGCAGGTCAACTTGTATACACCCTGCTTATCTAATGGGTCTTCTTCGTTGGTGCTATTTTGTAGTATTATGCCCATATTATTCCTTGTTTTAAAGGCTGTTTTTATATTGTATTTTCGGAACACTTTAGCCAATTTGTAGGAAGTTGTTCCTGTATAGTTTAAGACTGCCCAATTTTTATCGTTATCTTCCTTCTTATTCGACTTCTTTGTTTTAGCGCCTTTCATGATTTTGTTTACCAGCTCTTTTTTGTATCCGTTGTTTTCGGCGATAGCATATATTGTTTTAAGTTCTTTGTTGTACGCATCTTTTTCTAGTGGAGTTCGTTGAAGTCTCGTTATTAGATGCCTAAATGCGGCATTTTTGTGTTGCTGCGGGTGGTTCGAGGTGTTATGTATTATTGTGTCTGTGGCTGTGGGCTTC